>MNCI01003829.1:81603-177038 GCA_015680685.1 Gnetum montanum
CTGCAATGATGAAGTAATCTCGATCTTTATTGCCGGTCATGTGGGTGTCCAAGTACAGCACACTCGAATAAAGACACCGTACAATCACATTCACCACACTGCGGGCAGACACGGGAAAATTCTAACTCTGGAGGGATCAAACTGCTAGAGCTTCGCTACACTAAAACTGGGATGTGAAATGAGGGAGAGCCGCCTCTTATTTATAGAAATTGCGGCTGACTGCGATATCGCGTATGCGATATCGCGGGGAAGACGTGATATCGCGTATGCGATATCGTGTACGCGATATCGTGGCCCATGATACATCGCGACCCATGATACAACGTGGGTGCCTTATCGTGGGTGCCTTAAGGTGACCGCCAGCAATATGAGCAATTTCATGTCTCATCATGAGGGTAATGAAGATGATATTACTCTTCTCTCAAGGAGAGTACAATGATTGCTTACAAGAAGAAAAAAAGGGACATCTTAGCAACAAAAAAGACAAAATTTCTTCAAAGGTAGAGAAAGAGGTAGAAATTGTTTAAATTCTTCTAATCTAGATTTTTCTTCCATATAGTGTTGGGTTTGTGGAGGAAGAGGCCATATGGCCTTCAAATGTCCTAGTGATCCCAATGATGGCAAAGTTTAGCCAAAGAATAGATCTAATGATGAGGAATTGAAAAGGCCAACTTTTATAAATGTTGGAATGACAGCGAGCAAAGTGAAGAAGAAGCATGCAATTCTCCTAGAGAGTCTCATCACATTTTCATGGTGCTTACTAATTAATCTTCCTCACATATGGTAGAAAAACATGGTAAGTGTGACGAAAGGTATAGTGAACTTAAAGAAGAAAATTTTCTCTTATATCATTTGATTATAAAGGTAAAGAAACTAGTGCTTTCTAAGTTAAATGCTATTCATGTTGAAATGAAAGTAGAGATCTCAAACATAAAAGTTGATATTCAACCACTAACCTCTTGTAACAAGGATTGTAGCAAGATTGAAGATGAGGAGTTTCTTGAAAATTAGGTAAAGAATTTCGAGGATGTAAAACCTAAAAATGCAAGCTCAAGCCTAAGCATAGTAAGGTTTGATAATTCTGATCATAAGGATAATACTACTTTTATATGTAAAAATTGTGGTCTTATGCAAACTCTTAACCATGATGATCAAAATAATATTAATGCTTAGTATTGTCAAGAGGGCTTTGGTGAGGAAACTATGCAAGTACCAATAAGTGAGAATGAAGAGAAGTGGAGTTTTGAAAATAATGCAAAAATTGATTCAAAGTTCTATCACAAGGGAAATGAACAATTAGAGACATTACTTACATGGTCTAATGAAAGAGAAATTAAAGATGAGAAGGTACTTCATGATAGGGAGCCTCATCTCAAACTCCAATAATCTTCTCAATTTATTAGCAAGGAAGGTAAGTTAAGGTAAGTCTCTATCTCTTTGCTTGCTAGTTAATAAGGATAGTGTATGAGAATTCCTAAATTATCCATGGCTTAGATAAAAAATGTGGAATAAGTATCTAAAGCATTTCTCTCATTCATTCATGATATTAATATAATTGGTTCTATGAAGATTTATAATAGCTCTTATAATTATTTTCCTTGGATCTTTATTTTTTGATTTCCTATGTTGGTATTTAGTCTTACTTAATCTGAAATTCTTGTGATGATTCTATGCTATTAGTCTTTGGGATGATTTTGCCATTTTAAGATAAGACAAATGCTTGAAATCCTATCAATATTACTGGTTGAAGATATAATTCGCCACAAATGAAGCTTAATGTTGATCTAAAGTTATAGTGTGTTTGTGATTTTTTCACATTGATCTTAAGAGCCCAAGATAAGTAGCACATATGTAGGGGAGCCTACATCTCAATCATCTTGGGGGCCATCAATGTAAGTGGAGTTCATGGAGACTTTAGCCAAAATGCACAATGAGCAATAAAAGAACTATAAGAGGTATTTATTGGGATGGGAAAGTCTTAAAATGGTTGTGTATTAGGACTTTAAAAGGTACTTAATGATATATGAATACTTAATTTCTTATCAACATCTATTATTTGTAAATAATTATGGTTGTTGTATTGACTTGTACTAAAATCAAAACATGCATGACTTTCATATTCTTTTGATAAATTATTTTGGTTGAATCTAGAACTACGTGATGTAACCTATTAGATTAGTTTTCTTTTATCTTTGGTCTTTAGCATCAATCTCTGTTGGTCCTCATGGATTTTGAACTAAGAGCCCAATTATTTGATGTTCAATCATAAGCTTAAGCATGAATTATTTATTTTTATACAGCAAGTAGTTGATATTATGAGCAAGACCATTATCATTTTTGGATATTTGTGCTTTTGATTGAGTTATCCACTGAATAATTTTCTTTGAGATGTAGATTTTGGAAATTTGGCATGGTTGGTTTCAAGTTGTAGATTACTTGCTTCTCAACGTTCACACTTCAATTCAAGCTTAAACATTGGTATATGTGTGGCAACACTTGTAATATTCTTGCTTTCCTATTTGTGTGATACTTGATGGAACACTTGTTTCATGTGATATCTTTGATATTTTGTATTTACTAACTATTTTTACATGATCATATTTACATTAGGAGAGAATTTTAGCAAGTGTATGGATGTATATTTATCAGCATGTTTTATTTTTGATCAAATGGTTTTGGATGTTGCATTGCCTTGAACAAACATTGGAGTATTCATGTCTCACTTATAGCTTTGACATTTAAAATTGAATGTTGATGGTTCTTATTGAATTAATTGTAGCTCCTTGTTTTGATCTCAAAAGAGCAATTCTCAATTTTCACAGTCATGCCTTAAGTGAAGGATGCAGTACATTCCTCACTACATTTTGAGCAATTACATGATTAGTCTATGGGAATGTATTTGTTTGACATCAATGGTTTTCCATTGTGATGTTGTATGAATATATTTACCTCATCATGAAGATATGCCCATTTGCTAATGTTGTATAAAAATGAAGATTCTCTGAATTCCATGCACCTTACATTACTAATGACTTATTGTTTTAGAGATAGGTTGCTTAAGGCTTTACTTCAACTTTAAGATTGGATTTCACTTGGAAGGTTTGTTTTGCTCTTGCAAAATTTGGGGTACCTATTCATGGACTTGATAAATACATACTCTCGATATCTTTTTAGGATAATGAGTGATACTTGGCTCTCCATATTATGTGGATATTATTGTTCTTTTCTATCTTTTCTACCCAGGTTTGTGCACATTATCCTTTTTGTTGCTATTCAAAAAGGGGGAGAGTAATATGGTTATATTTGTATGATCACTAACCCATTTTCTTAAGTTTTGAACATCACCAAAAGGGGGATATTGTGGACCTTCTAATGTGTTTTGATGTGCTCAAAACATTAAGTAAAATGGAAATAGAAGTTGTTTGCATGGGTTGTATGGTTATTATGTTTGTAGGACTACATACACGAGAAACCAAGATGAGCTAAAGAGGATAAGAAATGAACTATCCTAGAGCTCAAAGGAGGAGGTCACCCACATGTCTTTAAATGAATAATCAAAGAATGTGGACAAGGACCTAGTATTGTACAAGTAAAGAGAACATCATTAAAGCATACGAAAGATCAAGGTTGTGGTCAAGGAATGATGCATTAATCATGCAAGGGAAAGTGAAGAAAGATGTCTCTAGGAAGTAACAGACATCTTGGTAGATTTGGAGAGAACTCAGACAAAGACATCTTCAAAAATAGTAAGACATATTTCTTAGATAAATACATCCTTTAGAAGGTAGAGATGTCTTTACAGATTGCATACCAAGTCTAGAAAGATGTCTTCCACAAGATAAAGACATCTTCCAGAGTAGAGACTTCAAAAAGACATCTTTCAGGAAATAAAGATGTCTTCCTAGATTTGAAGGCAAATTTAGAGAGACATCTTAAGCATGAGAAAGATGTCTCCCAAAATTGTTAGTGACTATTAGCTAGTTGTTGCACAAGTTTTGAGAAGGATTTAGAAACATTGTAGCTATAAGAAGACTTCATGTGCATTGGGAAATTTGCAAGCATTGTTGTATTCATTGTAAAATCATTTGTAATCATTGAATTCTCTGTTGCTTCTCATTGTCTAATCATTTTGGCTTTGTAAAGTGTGTTGTACCTAACTGTGCAAGGATCAACAAATTGAGTTGCAATTATTCCTTGTAATTCTTGTTCTTATTGCTCTATAGGGTTGATGTGCTTGAGCTTGTTGGGATCCTACAGGATTGAGTTGTTGGTGCTATGGTATAACATTCTCATGCAAAGCTCAATATTGTAAAGGTTGTGGAAGCCTTGAAACCACATTTCAAAGCCTAATAGAATATTGTAGGGTTGAGTGATTGGTACTATGGTACAACACTTTAGAGCAGGGCTTGATGACTATATAGGATGTGGATCCTTCAATCACATTTTGAGAGCAACAAAGTCTAGAGGTGTGCTTACGATCTATCCTTTTAGTGTGGAGTACCCAAGTTGGGAAATCATGTAAATTCATGTGTGTGATTTGTTTTATAAAGGTTCATATTGGGGAAGTTATTCATGCCCCCCTTCTAAGTTCAATGATCCATACGTAGACCATAGGTCATGGTACCTAACCATGAGTCATGGTTAAATCATGATTTGTTAAGGAGCTAAAAACCTTAACCATGGGTGGTAGCTAGTTCATGATTTTTAAACCATAGGTTTTAGTGTAGTCATGATTAGATCATGGTTGCTTATGGAATTATTTCTTTATTTTCATTGGCCTTTGGACTAATTTTTCTTTAACCATGAGTTATGGGAAGCTCATGCTTATCTTACCATTGATTATGATGAAGTCAAGATTTCCTAACCATGGGTTGTGATGCCCTTTAAGAGAATAGATTTATTTCCTTCTATCTCTATGTTGGATTTGTGAAGATGATGAGATATGGGGATACCTCCTAGTTCTTATGTAATTTTCAATGTATTTTTTATATGTGTCTTCTTGTGCTAGTCTTGTTGGTGATGATTCCAGGATGTTTGCCATGTTTGGAAGTATTTAAATCCTATTTTGATGAGTTCAAGGGGTTCTACGATTAACAAGGACTTGTTTAAGGTGTTTGGATGTTCTACACCTCAAAATAAGCATCTTTATTTTTTTCCCTAATAGGATAGATGTCTCCTCTACAAGATATTTCTTGCAAAATAGATGTCTACTCTAGAAGCAAGATGTCTACATTGAATGCTAGACTTCTTATGCAACTCATCTGCACTCGGGCAAGATGTCTTCTTTGACCATAAGACATTTACTTTGGAAAATAATAGATATTAATATATAATTTGAATGTAGAGAAGATGAGAGGTCACATGAGAAGCTATAAGTAAGTATCTAAGGCCTAATTTTGAGCAAGAAAGTTAAGTGACAGAGTTGAGAGGTCTCTTAAGAGCTTGTACAAGAAAAGTGCTTGTGAATGAGAGTTTGAGTACAAGTAAGAAAGAGCTTGTACTAGGAAATTATGTCCATTTGATTAAGAGGCAAGAGAGAGTACTTGAGAGAGGTTAAGAGAATTGCTTATAAGTGTCTTATCTTGAACTAATGGTCCAAGTGGAAGCAATTAAGAATTAAGAGGGATTATGTGTAGCCTCTAAGATCCTTGGAAGAGATGTGAGTTGAACTTGACTCCTTATCTTTGATGTATTTATCTACATTTTGAGAGTTGTTTTAATAAAAGGGAGAATTTTCTCAATTCCTTTGTGTTATTCTTATTTTCTAGGCTTAATTTTCTTAGGGAACTTATAGATATTGAGTTGGACCTCACATGAACAAATCATGGTAAATATGTGGGTGTCTCACCATAGGTCATGATGGCCTATAAAGTTTCCATCCTATTGCTTCTAGCTTCTATGTTGAGATGGAATGGACCATGAGTCATGGAGACCTAGTTTTGTAATACAATAGGTTATGGTAAGGTCATTGTCACTAACAAATAAAGGCATTTTAATTCTGTGTATACATGAGTTATGATCAGCTTATGGTTTCATTGGAAAAGGATATTACAAGTCATAGCTTGAAAATTATGGGGATTTTGAGAGAGCTCATTGCACAATTTACTTGAGAATAATTTAATTTATTGCAACATGGGTAAAAATTAGAAATAAAACATGTTCATTAGACACATAAGATGAATTCATAGAGGCAAGTGATTTTTTAACATGAATGAAAAGCTTGACTTCAAATTTGGGTAACATTTGGTCAAAACGAATGTACTTAAAGTGCTCAGAAATACATCATAACTTGTGAGGTTTATCTTTTGATAGAGTGAAATGAATTTGAAACAAGGGTAAAATGATGAAATGGATGGGACTAATGAAACTGGAAACTACTATTTTTGATTTTATTTCTTGAAAACATGGATAAAAAGATGAATATGTGTGATGGTCTACTTTAGAGAGAGCATCAAAATATTAAAAAAAAAATAGAAAGGATAATGAACATAGAAAATGAAAGAAAATATAAATTCTTCTATTTCCTAAAGCTTGAATGACATGATTCTTTAAACAATATCTCATTAGGAGGTGCTTTATGAGAACACTAAACTTTCAAACTTCTTAAGATGAAATCATGGTGAGGAGGTACTTATGATACTCTTCTCTTAACTCTACTCCAAGATGAGGGAGGAGTTTCTCACATTCTGTCTTATGATGGCATGCTTGAAAGTGGAGGGGCTTAAGAGCATGCTTCACCTCTTGGAGAAGTTCTTACTCTCTTGAGCTCTTTACACTCTCTTCTCTTTTGATTCTTTCTTCTTCTTCTAGAGGTATTTTGTTCTTTTGATACAATGACTACATACCTTCTTATATAGATTTTGGAGAATGGTTGACATAACCATAGTTGGGTAACTTGATGTAAGGGTAAAGTAGGATTAGCCACTAATGTGATTACAAATTGCATCCTGACAAGACTAAGTGAAGTGCAGGTAACCCATGTGGTTTCAATACTTGTTCACATAATACATGACTTTAGAATGATCCCAACACATCTTCACATGGTTTTGGCATGATCTTAGCATATTTGAGGGGGAAACTTATGCTCTTTTTTGGTCCCAAGTAAAATATGGATGCTAAATGGTAGTAGGAATCCACTTTGACTTATCTTCTTTCTTCTTTCTTCATGTTTCTTTTTTTCTTAATTCATCCTTGAGGGATCATTTCTTCATATTTTGATGTTTATGGATTTTCCCAAGGTTCTTCATCTTATATACAATTTTTCTTATTTTGAATACATAGTGAGAATTAAGGTGACATCAAATGTACATCATCCTAATTTATGAAAAAAAATGATGCTCTAGTCATGGTCAATGAGCTACATAGGATCATCACCTAAAGACTGAATGCTCGTATTACCATCCTAGAAGGTTTAGTGGATGATAAAAGCCTAGCCTCTTTTGAGTGGTTTTACCCAAGCTTGAACCCACATCTAATGACTTGAGAAATGAGTACCTGGTCATTACTCCAAGTATTGGCTCCCTTTTAGTGTTTATAGTTTATAACAATTATAAAATTAATAAAAAAAATTCAAAGAGTTTCAAAGTGAATCCTATGATATGCTTAAGCTATTAATTGAAACTCTTGTATACTATAGAAAATATAAATTTCAAAATAATAGAACATTAAGACAAGAAAATATAACTTTAAATAAGTTTCATTAAGAAATCCAACATATAAGCCAAGGGTAATATTGTCAAATATAAAAATTCAATTCAGATTCAAATAAAGAAATTAAAACACTTGTGCTAAATCTCATAATTAGATAACCAAAGTTACTATAAGTTTATATTATCTTAACACTGATTCTAAATAGGAATAAATGGAGAATTAGCTAAACTTCATTGGAATTCCCATATTTCTCAACTGCATTATATCTTGAAAATTTTGTGTAAAGAAGGGAATCAATACAAGATTGAGTAGGGCTACTATTAGAAATATTTTTTAGATGATCTATCAACATGTGTCATGGAGTTAGTATGAATGGTGTGGGATGCACACCCTACATAAAATTATTAGCATCAAGAAATAATCTAAAGTAATAAATTCAACACATGATATAAATATAAATATAATACAAGATTTTATGCAAAATAAAGAAAATATCTTCCACCACTACTACCCAACAACCATGTAATGTTAGCACTCTTACGTAGGTTTAAATGCAAGCTATATTTAATTTTCTTAATATCAATTATAAGCTATTAATTAACCATCATAGCTTTTATTCACATATAGTTAATCAAATATGCTTGTAGGTTTTTTATTAGTTTCTATATTTAATTGATGCTAGTAAATGAATTTTCAAAGACATGTAATACTAATCTTTTGGGTTGAGAAAAAGAGTTAGGAATGGATAGTTTCTTCCCATATTATGGGGTTCCCAACAAGGGCCACAAAATTTGTGAGGTTGAAATTGATATAAATCTAGGGCTATCTCACAAGTTGATTGGTACTCTCCTTAGTGTTATATCTACTAATCATATTTTAAAAATAATGATTCAATCTTATTTTCTACAATTCAAATTAAGTGCATACAAAGAATGTATCTAGGGTGGTGGTGAAAGCATCCATTCATTTAAAGTTTAATGTTTTTTTATGTAATGCTTTCCAAATCATTTTATATTTATTTTATCATTTATTTTCCTATGGAAATTATTCTTTTACCTTCAAAAGGATGCTTTTGAAATTTGAAAGGCTATTTCTTTTTGGAAGAAAAAATAAATTGTTACTAACTATAAAATGAATATCTTTGAACATATGATAATTTAAGGATAAAAAATATATTTTTTCTTCTTATTTTATTTTCTACAATTTTGAGAAACAAAATATCATCAATGTCATAATGTGAATGCACACTTAAGGCCAAAACTCTATGTAACACTTCTAAAATTGTTTTGCAAAATTAATAAAAGTTAATTTGATCATAGTGGGGTTAGAAAAACTTGATTTCCCATTTAAAATTATTAAACGTTTAATTTGACCCTAATTTTAATTAAACATGAATTATGAGGCAATGTTATAAATTGCAGAAAAACTAATATAGAATTTGATTTTGTCTAGTTATTTAGAAGTAATACCAAGATGTGTGTTATTTTGCTTGTACACTTTATATGATGTAATACATATTTTACAATGCAATTTCATATTTTTGTGGTGTAACTATATGTTTTTTTATAATAAATATAGAAGCTCGTAGCACAATCCCTTTACCATAACAAGGTAGAGGAAATCTACTAAATAAGATTGTATCATCACATGGCTACTTCATTAATACCACACTTGTAAGTGAGGCAGGAATTGAACCCACAAGCTTCCAATTGAGAGATAATTACCTTGATAACTGAGTTATGTTTTATCCTATTTACTCTAAAAATATTCATATATTATCGAAAATATTTAAGTATTCAAATTTATCTTGTTGTGACTATTCATGTTTTATGAGGCATCCTAATATGAATTGCAAAAAGATTGCAACATCTTGAAGTCCATTCGAAGCCTAAGTTAAGTAAGAGTGAAATGCTAATGCAAAGCATGCACATCAAGTCATTGGGACATGCAAACAAATCACATAAAATAGCTAAAGAATATAAATCACTCTATAAAAATCTTAAATGCGTA
Organism: Gnetum montanum; assembly: GCA_015680685.1. Taxonomy (NCBI): domain Eukaryota; kingdom Viridiplantae; phylum Streptophyta; class Gnetopsida; order Gnetales; family Gnetaceae; genus Gnetum; species Gnetum montanum. The sequence continues at coordinate 91,264 of MNCI01003829.1, forward strand.
TAGCTAAATAAGAATGACGTATGCACACAACCAACATATAAATGTAACCTCATCCTCTAATAGTGCTACGCACGTAAGAAAGTCTAAAGAAAAAGCCCATCTCATAAAACATCACACCATAGTAGTCTATATTTCAAGCATGTATCTTGTTACTATCTACATCATATCAACACTATACATAAGAGTCATAGCTGGTTAGTCTATATTTCAAGTATGTATCTTGTTACTATATACATCATATCAACACTATACATAAGAGTCATAGCTCACAGTTAGACCAAACCTACACCATTTGTAAATGCATCTATCTCACATACGAAAATATGTAACAGAAGCACATGAACATAGAATTAAGGCTACCTCAAATTTACTAATCTCCTAAGATTCTAGTTGCATGACCTACATATAAAGGGGGTTGGTACAGGACTAACTAAGAGTCTTTACACATCCCCTATGGATGTGAAGTAGGATGTTGTCTGGGAGGCAAGGTGTGAGGGAAACCAAAGAAACTTGCACTAGGGTTAGTACATCACATGCACAACAAACATATATTTACAACAACAATAACTCATACATTTAGAATCTAGCACATAATTGAGTCATGCATGTACAGGACACATAATTACATTCATAGTGTTACAAAACCACTACCATAAATACATGGACATAACACAAATCGTAATTAATATAGGCTCTTTGCATCCTATGCTTCAAGGAACTGCATCTAGATTAGACATAACATAAATACCCCAACATATAATGCTCCAAGGATATGTTTAAAAATATACTTAAGACATAATAACTAATAACATTGTTCCCTAATATCCTATGATCTAAGAAACTACTAACACATGCACAAGATAGATCACTGTAAAGATCATGCATGCAACACCAAATCCAAGCATAAGACATAATGCATAATACATTTTCTTGACAATCGATGCCTCAAGAGAAGCACATCATTCACAAACACTGATACATCCACAGTTTATATAATTCATGCTATCATTGACATTAGTACTTATAACATAATGAATGCCTATAGGCCTTTTATTAGTTTCATTAACATTTATCACTAACGATGCTAGTGCCTACTATCTCATCTTTCTAGGTCATTAAACTCTTAGAGGATATATATCCATGCATGTCCATATGTCTCGAGATCTTGTACTAATCATAAGCCCAGTCTATACCCTTTTTCTTTCAACATAAGGATTGGGACATGAGCCTTGTTAATGTACCTAAGGGAGATCTTTCCAACTCCTTTGAGGTGCCTCAGTATCAACTTATCCATACTTTCATGTTGGTTTCATCATGTAGCATACAAAAGAGGTCATAATAATATTCAAAGTACATACGTATGACACATATATCAAAAGCACACATGCATGTCACACATACTTTAGCATAAATACTATCATAAATCCCATCAACTAGTACTACTAAAAATGTCACAGCTATCAAATGTCACATTGTAATTATGATATATAAGATCCAATAAATTCAAAATATAAAAATATCATGTCTTGGTAATATACTTATTGTGACTCAGACTGTGAGTTATGACTTACTTATGATGGTCCATTATAAAGGATCATGACTTGTCGTTCCTTATGCTGACCTCATGCTTCTTTACAAAAATTCTTTTCTGACTCATAGCAATCTTGTTGTGACTCACATCTAGGTTACATCTTCTACAAAAACTCAACCACAACCTCACCATGATTACCCCCTAATTATGCATAACTCACACTCACTTAAAAATAGAAAACTATAGCTTGATGGTGACCTAGCTATGACCCTGGCATGATTATCTATTCCTCACATCCCTCATCACAACCTTGTTATAACTTATGCCCTATTATAAACCATACTGAGAGCTGGTCACAACTTGTGCAATACTCACACTTGGTAAGAAAAACATGTGAAATAATAGAAATCATGGCATACATAGACTTGAATCCTCTAACCATTTGGAATTAACATTGCCAAGCATATCCACAGGTTTCTAGGGAGCAATAGTGTGTGGTATGTTGTTCCCAAGAGATACGCATATCCATAAAATCATTAATCTAATATTAAAATTCATTGTATCACATTTGAATAATGAAAAATGGATATCATTAGCATCCATAGCCTCCTTAGGTACCCAAATGTCAAACTGTATCTCTCTATTGCACACATATAGTCCCATAAGAATGCACAATGATCTCAAAATATAGAGTAGGATATGAATAAAGAATTCCACTTGAAATCTAGTAAACTTGCTGAAACTTGAAATTTAAAAATCAAGGTACCAAAATGCTTCTCATGAAATCCTTGATTCTCTAAAATAAAAAATGAATCTCCTTGATCATATCTTTTTTAACACTAACTTTCTAATATTCTAAAAATAAGAAAAATCATCTAAGGAATGATGAAGAATAGAGAAAAAAAGAAATGTTAAAGAAACCCATGATGCATGATTAGGAGAAGAAGGGATGAATATGTTTTATGTTTTTACTTATAAAACATAATACAATTTACTTCATATATGATTTTTCTTTTCATAAGGTTTCCCAACTGATGAAGCGTCAATAAGATAGATGCGTTGATGAATGCCCATCGATGCAATCCCATTGGCACATCCCAAGATGCATTGGTGCATGTGCATTGACATTGATCCTCCTAAAGCCTATATAAGTACACATAATAGCTACATTTATGACGTCGTTGGTCAATTCCCTAATCAAACTCTTATAGTTTTCTTCCATAGAACTTAGCAAAATTTCCCTTTGAGTACATGTAGTGTGGATTGAATTGATTATACAAAATTTTATTTAAGTGTGATATGTACCTAGACATAGTTGTGTGAATGGAAATAAAATTGAGATTTCTTCTCTTCATTGTAGCACTTGGATTAGTTTAACTTTACTTTTAAGTATTCTAGTTTAAATGAAGTTTACTTTCTTGTACTTAAGCATTTAATATTCGAATTCATAACTAACGTGAGTATGACCACTTCAAACATAATATACTAATACTTGGTAATCTCATCAGTGAATACTTGGTATGCCCATCAGTTAATACTTGGTAACCCAACAGTGTTAGTATATATTCAGGATGTGTATAGAAAGTGAAAAAATACTCCATGTTTAGGATAGTTTAGTTATTAATTAGTAAAGTTAAATATTTCACCCATGTCTTTTCTTAAATACCTTTATAAATAAATAATAATAAAATTTATAAATATAAAATATCTTACACCTCAATCACACTTAGTCATATGAATAGAGTTAATACAAGTGATGATTAGGAAAACAACAACTAGTAATAACACATTTTACTATCTAAGGACATAGGCCACTTAGGTAGAAGGAGTCTAAGAAATTTGACTAGATAATGTGTAAACACTTATGATTTGTATAGTTGGATGTAGGGAATTCCCATTGCTCATCATTAGTGCCATTGTTGGGGAGGTTTTTTTAGCTATGTGCGCTAAGTGTTTTTAGATAGTAAGATCATACAAGGTCATTGCATGAGTATAACATATAATCCTTAAAAAAATTAATAATATTTTATTAGAGGCACACTACAAAAGAATAATCTAAGATGTCTTCTTCTCATAGGGCCGATTCAACACCTGCTAATGATTCTAATAAGCAACATGATGAACCTAGAAGGAATGATAATGAGATACTTCATCCATTTATGGTTGTCTATATACATCTAAATGTTTATTATTTGGACTTCACTTTCATCTTCCATTAGGATGAACAACTACATTGGAGAGACTTGGAGGGCAACATTGTATTACCTCATGATTGTTCTATTCCTTTAATAGTTATTAAAGTTATCATGAAGCTGGAGCATGAACAAGCAGCCTCAAATTGCCAAATGAAGGAGCACCTCTCTAGGAATCATTAGTTAATGGAGGTCCAACTCAAGAAAGATAAACTAATGAAGGCATGCCATGAAGCCTTTAAAGGTAAGAAGGTCCCAATCTCATTAACTTTAGAATTAGAGAAGGATGACTAGAACTTCCATTAGGGTGATCCTAGTACCAAGGTCCTCCTTCCTTTAGCGAGGACAACATGACCTATCAATGGTTACATTTAACACTGGCAAGCGATCAAGGTAAGGAGAGAACTAGTTCTAGAACTATGGGAACCTCAAGGCCAAGGTTTCTTGATCATTCATCAAAAGAACAACCAAGGAACCAAAGAAGGAGGGTAAGTTGGCATAGCTCTCCTAGTTTTCCACCCTCACCACTCTTCTCATCGTCAAACTTTGATAATGGGGAATGTGACTGAGATTGAAGGAGAGATGATTAAGACCAAGATGGAGATGGGAGGGGAGAGCATAGATAACAACAAGAAGAGAAGGGTGATAAACCCTTGGTTTTCCTAGTTTTGTGATTAAAAAATCATTTCTTTTTATTTTTTTTTAACTATTTTTCTATATCAAAGAGAATCGATTTCATTGATACTCATCAATATGAACTAATTACTTTGATAAGTCTTTGTTATCGTAGGATGTCTTAGGATCTACTTAAATCAATAAGGATATTGATTGGGATCGAGAACTTTGAAATATCTTTAAAAAAAAAACATCATACACATCACCAAATCGATTTGGATCAACCCAATTTATGTTGATTTTCATAGCTATTGTGATGAAGATCGATATCATCCGACTAAAGGAGTAAGTGCCTTGCCAGGAAATGAAGATATCGATTTGCACCATTGGTGAGATATAGATCGGCTATCAAAGGACATAACCATATGTGAGATCTCGATTGAAGGTTTTGATGAAGATCAATATATCTAAATAAAAACATTTTTCTTATTAGCATGGAAGCTCTTCCTGTATAAATTGAAGAGCTCAAAACCCAATTGGGGGGATTTAATACCAAGAAAAATCCACATCAAGTTGAAACCATTCTCTAAGATTTTTCTTTTGTAAATTACCAAGTGAAGATTTGTTGAGCTTTGTGGTAGTTATCAACTATTGGAGTTCATTAGTGGGTTGTTGAGGTTGTGCACTATGAAAACAACATGGAATAGTTATAGATTAGGTGAAGTCTCCCTTGGAATCTTCATTGTATGTACTAATGTTTTATGATTTTAATTTGATTCAATCATTCCATTTCCACTCTTGAACTTTAGATTAAAAGTTAGAATGAAAATTGATGATTTTACTTATTAGTGATAGTCATAAGTGTGGGATTTTGACTGGATTTGTACCTAACCAGTTATTGTCTTAATGATTTCTTTAACTTTGGACCATTCCTTCATGGATATGAGTTGTGGGTTAGTCATAAATAAGGTGACATCTCTACAATGAAGGAAACATGCACCAAATTTTTGCTGGGTCATCAATTTGGTGTTATTGCTAGGGAGGCTGGCAAAGTCAATCATCATCAAGGGTTCATTATGTTTTTCAGATTTCTTTTAAGAATTTAAGTTAGAGCTTCTAAAAAGGTACACATTGTTTCTATTTCAATTTCTTTTGTTAGTATTATTAGAAATGGTTTCTTTTAATTGTTTTTCTTGTAAACAAAAACTAAAAATATTAGAAACAAGGAGAATGTACAATCACAAGAATGAAGAAAGCTACAAAAAAGTTGCAATTAAGGTAGTAATTACAAGGGTGATGAAGTCAATTTTTTAAATTTTAGGATTAATTACCCATGAATATGCTAAAGAAGAGTGTGTTTGTTAAATGAAATCAACTAAGAAACACAAAAATCCAAGATGAATTCAATGTCCTAGGAATACTATTACCTATTATAAATGCACCTAAACTAATTTAAAAGAAACTTAAAAGGAACAAGGACAACCTAAGTTTATTCCATCAACCTTCCTTGAGAAATAAAACAATAAGAAAGAACGAAGTGCAATAGAAATTTTCAATCAAGAAAAATAAAAAGCACAATTTAAATATTCCACATCTTTAAACCCTCTTTTTGATATACCAAAAATCACAATGCAAACCACAAATTCAACCATGGTAGTAGGTTCTCAAAATTTAAGCTTTAGGCAAATATTTAGTAACATATCCACTATTCAAGGAACCACCCAACTAGTAAGTACATTAAATCTTCAAACTCCCATCACTTCAATAGTTGCCTCTATTTCCTTACCAAGTCTAATTGTAACCCTAACTGTAGTTACTACTTTTACAATTGGCTCTCCTTCACATCATACACCCCCTCCGATCTCATATGATTTCATTCCTTTTTCTCTTGGAAGTATAGACTCTAATATTCCACTTGGATAACCTTACCAGGGACAAACTCTTAGGGACTTATTAAATCAAATAACACTAATTATACCTTATGGACCATTAGGTTTTCCCCAGGGTAGGGATGTTGAAGTAAAAGATATCCACTTACCACCTATTGTTAGGGGAACCAATGATGAAGATCCAGTCACTCATATAAGAGAATTTGAAAGCACACTTGCAATGTTAGTCCCTCAAAGTGGAGATAGGACTAAAATGATTGTCTTTAAGTCAAACTTGAAAGAGAAAGTTGATTTTTGGCTACAAATCCTTAGGACACAAATAAGCTCATGGGATAAGTTCAAGCTTGCCTTTTGCCAGAGATTCCTTTCCAATGATAGACTATGCTCATTAAGAAAACAACTAATGAGTTTCATGCAACAAGATGATGACAATTATGAGAGTACTTTTGATAGGTTTAAAAGGTTGTGTCTAAAGAACCCCAACCATGATTTCTAGGCCACCAACTTATCCAAATCTTTGTAGAAGGTTTATTACCATATTGTAGACAAAAAATTGACTTTGTGTGTGGTGGAAATATATTAAATATCACACTAGAAGATGGCTAGAGAATAATAGTTTCATTGGTCAATTAAAGTAAGAGATAGAAAAACCTAACATCATGTAAGGCATGACTTAACAAACTAAACAATTAAATAAAAAAGTTGATGAATTAACTTGTTTAATAAAGAAATAGGCCCATATAGCACAAATTGAAGTATGTAACATTTGTGGTAGCCAACAACATGACTGCACCACCTCTCTAGCATTAGCCTATTTTCATTAGGAGGTGAAAGAATCTGGAAAGTCCTTTCAACAATATAGGAGTCAACTAACAACCTCATTCCAACAAAGATCACCTTTGCAACAACCATAGTATTCCCAAAATAATTTCAAACCTTTTAAAAGGAAAACTAGTGAACATTTGGATAGACTCACCTACAGTCTTACTTCCTTTATGAAGAAAGTAGGCAATTTATAAATGAAACATGGAGATGGTTCCAGGACCTGACAAAGAATGAATTACCTTCCCAACCAGAGCTGAATCCCACATCACAAAGGAAGGGTAAGAAACAACTGCATTCTATCATTACTAGGAGTGGAAAATTTATTGAACATAGACTTATAAAGAAGGTTAGTTTTCAAGAAAAAGAGACACAAGAGGAGAATCAACATCATATAATGGAAGAGGAGGGAAATAAAGAACCAATAGAAGAAGGATCACTACCCTCAATCTCTTCCTCTTTGACTAGGAAAAAAATTTCACCTTCTTTTCCTAAACAATTGCAAGATGAATTTACAATTAAGGCACATATAGAAAAATTGTTTAATGAATTATATTTACACATTTCCTTGGAGCAATCCAATAGGAATACACCTCTTTCTGCCAAATATTTAAGGACGTTATGCACAGAAAGGAAGAAAGAAAAAATTTCCTAAATAAGTTTATTTGCTTGAAAATTTGTTCCAAGTTATAAAAGCCATGAAATTCTAAAATATTGATGAGTGGCAAGGTACCCCTATGCATACAACCAACATCCATAACCTCTTCATGTACCTAAACATCTAACCATACCTATCAATCATACACAATCTTATAAAAATACACAATGATTTTAAAACATGAAATAAAAGACAAGTAAAGAATCCCTTATGAAAATTGGTAACCCTATCAAAATTTAAAAATTTGAAAAATAGGGCATCAAAATGCTCTTACAAAGTCTTGAATCCTCTAGCACATGAAACAAACCTCCTTGATTATATCTTGTTCACTATAAGCTTTTCAACATCCCAAAAATCATAGAAATCAATGAAAGAACAGAGAAGAATAAAGAAGAAAAAGAAATGTAGAAGATGCACAATCAGGAGAAAAGGCTTGAATATGTTTTATGTTTTTATTTATAAAAAATATAATTTATTTCATTTATGATTTTCCTTTTCCTAATATTTCCCAACCATTTTCCCCATCCCAACTAATACTAAGGGACCAATGTGTCATAACATGATTATGAAACATCCAACCAAATATCAAGCAAACTTACTAACATCATAATCTATATCTCATGTAACCATAAAATTCTATGAACATCATAACTTATGTTAGCTAGCCATACCATATGAACCTGCACAACATGATAAGCATCATGACCCTAGAACACAACCAAACAAGGAAAATTGATATCATACTTATAATGCATTAAAATGGTACATAGTTAAGAGTCATACTTGCGTATCGATAAATATTTTCCCACCATCCTCATAGCTTGATAATCACAAAAATCCTATTACATCTCTAACAAGATTAGAATGCATAATCATGAATTCATAATCACATATGCATAATATCATGGAATCTCAATATATATCATATAATAATGCATATAACTAAGTGATCTTATGACCCCTAATCGATTATAGCTATATAAACACAAACATAATTCAATACCATGGGGTCCTACAATGAGGGATTACAAAGACTAAATTTCATAAAAAGAAATTTCTATTGATAAAACATTTAATATATTAGTGACTAATTTGAAAGACTATGAAAACTAGAGAATAATTATAAAATATGATCTATCTATTTTCTTATGCACTAGTGATGCTAGCTTGATATAGATCTCTTATAGGCATGCTACATTGATTTGGATTTGTTCTTACAGTGCTTAAAATTGATATTGTTGCATCTATGAAAACTTCAAACTATCTTCCTTACCTAGCTTTGCCTCACCAAGTATTATTTCACTTCTTAATGCATCACCAATCTTATTCTTCTAATCTCTTCCCTTCTATCTTCTTCTAGATACCTTAATAAATGATGATGGAAAACATAATGGTGGGTTGGCTATTATAGCCAAGAATCGTATGTTGATTTAGGAAGTCTCATGTTTAGTTTTTTTGGGTGTAAGACTTTTTGTTGTATATGCTTTTAATTTCATCCAAATCTCATGTTTAATTCTAGTGTTAGAGTGAGACTTTATGTGACATGTAGAGGTGTGAGACAAAACATTTTAAATGGAAAACTAATGTGAGTGTGAAAGTTATGATATGTTTCCTATTTTTAGTTCCATGTCTTAGATCTAATGATCAAGTTTCTAGAAGGTACTAGTCACATGCTTAATAATTAACTTAGTTTTATTTACTATGACTAGCAATGTTTCATAGCTACCATAAAAATTTACATAAAAATAAAAATACAATAAATAAAATAAAAAATATTACACCTAACACCAACCTATTTTTCTAGTCATATGATCTAAATACTTTTTCTATTTTCTAATCACTTAAAATCACTTGCAAAGGTTAAACAAAAATATTTGTAAGAAAAAAATTTATAAGAGACCTATGACATGTTTTTACTAGTTTTAGTTATAAAATAGCATGTTGACTAGCTCAATTTCTAAGAGATGTCTTGTTACATGTCTAGAATTGACACATCTATAATTACTAGATATAGTTATATCTCATATTATTAAAGAAAAATAAAATAAAATATTATCATTATCCTCATCTCAACTACCTTACCTAGTCATACTATGTAAGAACCTTGTCATGTCTCAATTGATGTCCCATGAGCATGATCCCCTTTATTGAATAATCAAATTACACAAGAAACACATAATTACTCATCATGTGCTATGCTTACCAACATGTATCCCTACTTCCATCTAGTTTACTAGCACATGGAACCTATCTAAAATAGTCTCATAAACTAATCAGTAATTAATAAAATAGTAACATAAATAAATAAAATAACATGTAATATAAAATCACATTACGAACAAAATATATATATATCAAAAGCCTAGAAAATATATGCAACATTTCTAACTACTATTACAAATATTTATTTTACAAAATTGTCCTAGATTCAAGTCATAAACTATATCTTCCAAAGTATAGTTTTAGCATGATATAGGTATTCTAAGGGTATTGATTAGGATTACACAACTTGCATGGCACATAACCTAAAGTTATAGGTATAAGGTATGATTTAGAACCAAATACACCATTTTAATAAGTTAATGAGAATTTTTTGGTTTAGCCTATTGCTATTACATGGCTTTAGGTTTCAAGGTTTCAATTCAAAATTATAGTTCTAAGAATGCTAATAAATTCCTTGAAGATTTACTACTAAAGTTTGTTATTATAATTATACCATACTATGTAATGAATTATCTATGTCCAAATTTTGGATAAAGGTTGTAATTAGAAACTTCAAAATATCTGGCATAAATCTTTTAACACTTCAATAAAGACTAAAGAGGATTTTAAGTTTGCTCAATGATAATCGACGTTGAGATTTATATTATTGGCTTTATTAAAGAACTCTTATGATTTGTAGATTATGAATTAAAGGTAAAGCACTAAAGAATAACAAAAATGTAGCATTCTTTAACTAGAATCACAGTAAGCTTTTCAATTAAATTTAGTATAGAAAACTTGAGCTAGATTAACCATAATGAGAATGGTTAATTAAAATAGACTTTGATGAAAGTATATCAACTAGCTAAACTGGTTCTAGCTAAGCACTAGTTGAAGTAATATAGTTAAGACTAGAAATTATTTTATAAATCTTTCCTTTGCTATGAGATATAGAAAAATATCTTGGAGTAGGAAAGCTATATAGAGCCAAACTATTATTTTAGATCTTATTTAACTTTGATAAAGTCAAAAGAGTAGCCAAATCTTTTAAACATGCATAAGGAGGTAATTGAGAAAAATATTTTTTCTAGAGATAATAATTGCTTAAAATAACTTTATTGGCATCTAAATCTATAAGCAATACTCAACTAAGTAAGATAAGCTTTACTTTTGATAGGTGTATATGATTAGAACAAAAATTTGGTCTATTAGGACATACTACCATGTAAGCTAAAAAGGGGGAGCATCATCTACTTAAAAAGTAAGCTATTAGAACCAATTTATAGAGCTAAGATTTGATCCTATAAATCCTATTCTATGAAGCTTTATATCATGTGAATCAAGGCCTAAGATAGTTTAAGACCAATTGTCCAAAAAGAAGCTTTTTAAGGAACATTTGAGTTCTAAAGGCTTTTTATGCCACATAATATAGAGAGAAGAGCACTATTTAGAACTAAATTCTAGAACTAAAATTTGTTCCTAAAAGGATGATGTTACAAATATCTTCACTAGATAAGACAAGACCCATCAACTAGTATGTAATGAAAGATTCAACCTTAAGTGCTTCATTGTCCATGTCAGTAGAAGAAGGAAGCACGAAGAGAACCAACACATAGAGCTAAGCATTAGTTGTACAATAGTAACATTTATGCCATGTAAGCTTAAGGAGGAGGATACGTATCTAAAGAAAATGCTATTATAATCAATTTTCAAAGATAGCTTAAAAAGATTCAGTGCCACGTGAATCAAAGCTTAGCTAATGCAAAGTTACCAAAAGGACAGTTTCGCAAAAGGATTTAATTCTAAGAAGTTTTGGATATCGGACCCTTGATATTGGATATGTGATATCATAGATGTTGAAGCAATATCAGACATGCAATGTCAGAACCTGCCTCGTTGCCTATATATAAGAGACAGGGGCACTTGGTTTCACATTAGTTTTTAGTCCCTTAGTTGAATTCTTGCAGTTTTTCTATTCCAGAGTTAGAATTATTTCTGAGTGCCGGTAGTAGGAGTCATAAAGTAAACAAATCTTTATTTGAGCATTGTGTACCTGAGCACACCTTGTGTCTGGAAATAAAGATGAACTTTGTGATAAACCTTGCAACATTCAAAATAGCTTAATTGTTGCATTTCATGTTATTTACTGTTATTTGATGCTTTCAATAGTTAATTAATGTTATTTTCATCAAACCATTAATTATTAATTATCAATGAATTAGCACACTCAGGATGACCACTTTGAGCATACATGGAACACTTGGTAACCTAGTAACAACTAGCGTTTGATAATCCTAGTAGTGTTACACTGGTTTAGGATGTGTCCGGCAAGTGGGAATGGATGTTGGTGTTAGAACTAGTTAGAGAATAGTTGATTAGTTAATTCAAATTAGTTACTAAATTATTTCATTTCCCCATTTTAAGTACCAAGAACATAAAACATAAAAAGCATAAAAATCATATACCTCAAGTTTACTTAACCATACAATTGTGCCTTACAAGTAAGCTTGGAAAAACAACGATCGCATAACCCATCCTTGTTTTGTGTAAGTGCATAAGCACTTAATCCCTGGAGTTCGACCAAATGACATGTGAATGCTCATATTCGTATGGTTGGGCGTAGGGGTACCTAGCCACTCATCATTGGTGCCATTGCTGGGGATTTTGTTGTTTTTGTGCTGATTAGAAGTTAGGAAATCCTTCCATCATTGGAACGAACCATTAGAGTTAACTATCCTAGAATCACTGGAAAAGGGTATTGTATACCAAATAATTAATAATGTCTCCTTCTTCTTATGAGAGTGCTTCATTGAGTAGGTCTGACACCATGAACAATCGAAGGCAGGGTGCACATGATGATCCACCAATACCTTAACAGTTTCACATTGTATACACTCATCTTGATGAGTATATACCAAACTTTACATTTATCCTCCACCAGGATGAACAACTGCGATGGTGTGATTTAGAAGGTAACACAGTTTTGCCTCTTGATTGCTCAATCCCAACCATGCTTCTTTGTGCTCTCACACGAATTGGTATGCAACATTTACAATCGAAGTACATTGTGCATGAGCAAGATTTGAGAGATTATCAACCCACGGAGGCAAAATGCCAGAGGGATTTGTAACAGGAGAGACATTACAAATCCATGAAGGGGAAGTGGTCTCAAGATGTCTCGTATGTCCTAAGTGAAAACGAGGGTGGTGAACCTACCTCGGGAGGTTTTCCACAAAATGATGTTCCTCTCATTGACTTCAGTTAAGGAGTTGGGTATTAGAATCTTCATTTAGCTATTCATAACCTAGGTTCTGGTACCAACATACACAAAGGATCCAAAAAAGAAGCACGAATGCATAACAATGACAGACATTCTGATCGTAACCGTGACTGAGGATGCCACCACCAAAGAGAAGGTGACAGGCATCATCATGATGCTAGTCCTCCTTCCTCTTTACCTTCATTGTCTCTTCTCCCTCTTCTTTACGATTTGAATGTAGTCACAAAGGAAAAGACCATGAGGATAATGGTAGGCAAAATAGAGATCATAGACAAAATAGTCGAGAAAGGGAATGAGGGCATTCCAGAGAGACACATCACGAAAGAAGGGAGAGTAGGGAACAACATAGGCATCATAGATGCCATAGATAGTATGATCACGATGAACCCCTACTCGCCACCCGAAGTATGTTAGATATAATAGAGGCTATTAGGATTCTAACAAGGCACCATAAGGATAGTAGGATCAAAAGACTAGACATGAATAACATCCCACGATTTAAAGGAGGATACAATGCTGATCCTCAAAACCATCTACAAGCCTTCCATGATGCATGTGCCTTGTAAAATATAGAAAATGAATGGAAAAAACTAAATTTGTTTCCATGGACACTGATCAAGAAAGCGGAAAGTTGGTACCAATCCTTAGAACTGAAATCCATTCGTTGATGGAGTACCATGTTGAAGCTATTCAATGATAAGTATCAGACATACTCCCGAGTGTCCAACCTGCGTAAGCAAATCCAAGGATGGAAACAAGGAGGACATGAACCCTTGGATGCTACCATGGGTTGATATTATATTTTATTACATCATTGCCTTGGCCATGGTTACTCGTGAAAAGAACAACTATGCCGTCTTGTAAATGGGCTTAGGTAAAAACGCAAAGAACCCTTGGGACTTATGCCCAAGGAAGGCTATTTGAGCTCAGAGCCCATCAAATACAAAGATTTTTAGAGCAAGTTGCTAAGGAGGAAGGCAAGTTAAGGAAAAGAGAAAGTGCAGAAGAGTATAACAGAGATTCTTCCTTCCAAAAGAAGGAAATTAGATTTTGCAAAGATGAAGAAGAGTTATCACTTGAAGAGATGGTGAATAGAAAAACTTTGCCCATTTAGAAATTTGCATCGGAAGTATCGGAAAAGGTAGATCAAAATGTGGAACTCTCTAGATGATAAATTTCAAATTGTTCTAAAAATAGTAGAGGAGTCTAGACAACAAAGTAGTGACTGAGAGAGAAGAAAAAAGAAAGAAGCTGAATATGCACATAATAAGGGTAAGGGCAAGTTTCCATCATTGAAGAGGTTGTGGATTTAGACACAGATAGTGATGGCAGATGTGAGATATGCCAATATGACCATCCTAAAGGATGTTGCCCAGTAGTCAAATCTACAAGAGTTTGGGGTATATGCACTAAACCCATGGTTAAATAGATGACAAACACCCAGAAGGTTACCTTATCCTCAAGGTAACCCAAGGCAGTTCCACCAACCCTTGACATATTATTCAAGTTAAGCTCCACCACAACTGAATGAATGGTATCAACAATGGCAACATTCATAATCATGGGAAATGCCACTACCATGTCAATAGTACCCTTACCATTAACTTGAACCATACGGGTATTACGTTCAACAGCCAATCTCTCCACGTGACTCTACTAGTCATGTTGCTCCTCAGCCTTACTACCAGACTCTTGAGTACTATAGAACTCCTTCTCCTAGGAGTGATGTCCCACATACACACTATCATTCGTATCTGTCTGCACCTCTTCCATCCTCGACTCCATTACCGCTTGCTCCAACTATGCAGGGCAAGCTTCTTGCCCAACCGTAGCAATGTAACACTATAAGGGTTGTCAACCCTTAACCTACTATTGGTTTGGACAATCGATCAAAGAAGAGACCCTTTTTTAGAACCAACAGTCCAACTAAGTTCTTACAACCACAAGTGGCTAATTATCCAAATGCCTCATTATCATTTGAATCTTCAGATCTTCCTTTGAACCAAAAATCGTACCCAACGCACACTATTATGTTAACCCATGTCATCACTAATTGGATTAAAGTTAGCCATCTTCCTAGGAAATTCTTTGATCCTAGAAGTCCTCTTATATATTTGCAAATTGTTCGAAATGAGCCTTGAAAAGCTCTTTTGGATTCAGGTGTTAGTGTTAATTTAATCTCCCAGGAAATGTATAAAGCCTAGAACCTGCCTCTGCTAAAGAAGAGTAACATTCGTTTAGAGTTGGTCAACTAGTCCATCACGGTTCCATTGGGACTAGTAGAGGACATTTTCATTACTATTTATGGATGGTCGTATCTAGTCGATTTCCTAGTGATTCAAGTTAACAACTACAAGGGGGGCTTCCCAATCATAATGGAAAGAGTATGGCTAAGTACAATTGATTTCCTAGTGCTTCAAGTTAACAACTACAAGGGGGGCTTCCCAAGCATAATGGAAAGAATATGGCTAAGTACAATTGATGCATGCCTAGGAATACGTGATCTTTTCCTTAAGATATCAAAGGAAAATGCATTTGAGAAGATCGAGATGAAGAAAGTTCCATGCATCGCATACAGTGACACAGGGTACAATTGCATGCAGAAGTCTTGATTTGTACAACGATTAACATTGCTTGCATGCAACCAGTGTGCACAAGTAACTGATATACAAAGATGCCTATATGTAGCAGCCATAAGATAGGAAGGCACCCAGTGCTGACAGCTGACCAAGAAAGCAATTCAACTATATGCATTGAACCAATTGAGAGCTTGACTTATGCCTATATTGATAGCATAGATGCATTACAGCAAGTCCATCACCAACTTCCAAGTACTGACACCAAAAATATCAACTAGGGGAAGTTGGAAATCCTTGATGAGTTTAAGCAAGAGCCTCTTGAATTAAAACCATTGCCCACCAGTATGGAGTATAGATTTCTCAAGAATGAAAAATTGGTAATCATTAACGTGAAGCTCACTCCTCAACAAAAGGAAAGACTGCTGAAGATGGTAAACAAATGGTTGAAAGCCTTTGCTTGGTCATATCCCGAATTAACTAGAATAGATCCTAGGATATGCGAACATAGAATTTACACTGACCCCTCTATGAATCCTTGACGACAACCACAAAGATGACTGAACCCAAAGCTTAAGTAAGTAGTTAAAGAAGAAATTGAACAACTTCTAAAGGCCAGGTTCATCTACCCCATTGTTGAAAGTGAATGGATTAGTCCACTAGTTATTGTGCCTAAAAAGGAAGGAAAATGGAGGGTGTGTATCGAATTTAGGCTATTAAACATGGCAACATTTAAATACCATTTCCCATTTCCATTCATTGACCATGTTTTAGATACCATTACAGGGCATTATTATTATAGTTTTCAGGATGGTTACAGTGGGTACAATCAAATTCAAATAGCACCAAAAGACCAAGCCAAGATTACATTCACAAGTCCTTGGGGGACATTTGCATATAAGCAGATGCCATTTGGCTTATGTAATGCCCCAACAAAATTTCAACGTTTGGTTCTTAGTATATTTCAGTAGCAAATAGGAAATGGTGTGGAGGTTTTTATGGACAATTTCTCCACCTATAGAGCAGACTTTGAACAAGCATTGGATTGATTAGAGCGAGTACTGAAATGATGTGTTGAAATGAATTTAAGGCTCAATTGGTAGAAAAGCCATTTAATGGTCTAAGAGGGCATTGTATTAGGGCATAAAATTTCACAAATGGGGTTGGAGGTAGATCCTGAAAAAATTAAATTCATCCAAGGAATCACTTGTCAACTTGAAACTATAAAAGATGTCTGATCATTCCTTGGACACACTGGCTATTATAGACGTTTCATCAAGAACTTTTCAAATATTGCAAAACCATTGGTAGAACTAACGAAGAAGGACATACCCTTTGAATGGACCAAGGAATGTGAACTAGCTTTCCAAACCTTGAAGTAGAAGCTCATAGAAACACCTATTCTACAAGCTCCTGACTAATCCAGATTGTTCCATATAATGACTGACACATCCCATTCATTGTACAAGTCGAAGTATTGCTAGTGCATAACTAAATTATACCACAACAAAAAAAGAGTTAATGGCTAGGTTTTTGCATTAGAAAAATTTACGCACTATGTATTAGGCTATAAGGTATTTGTACACATAGATCATAGTGCAACTTGGTTTCTTATGAATAAACCAATAGTGAGCCCTCATGTTATATGATGGTTGGTGATCTTACAAGATTTTGATATCACAATAGTATATCATAAAGGCACCAAGAATGTTGTTGTTGATCATTTATCTCAATTGTGAGGGGACAACAAAGAGGATGAATACCCAATTTTTGATTGCTTCCCTGATGAACTCCTCTTTGCAGGTGTTATAAATAATCAATCACCCATAGATATAAATTGGTGTATTAGCATTCTTACTTATCTTCTCATGCAAGAAACACCACAAGGGCTGGATGTTAAAAAAGAAACAACAATTTCTCCATCGAGTCAAACACTTCATGGAAGTCAATGGACACCTTTACAAGGTATGTCTTGATGGCTTGGTTCAATGGTGTGTTCTGAACGCAGATCAATTACAAGTTCTCCAAGATGCTCATGAGGGCTCTTGTGGGGGTCATTACATGGGAAGATGAACAACCATTAAAATCTTGCTTGTAGGATACTATTGGCCTACATTATTTCAGGATGCTCATCATTTTGTCTGATCTTGTGAGTGCTACCAATGTGATTGAGGAATGACTACTAGAATGGAGGGTCCACAATAATGGATTCAACCATTAGAACCCTTTGACATATGGGGTATTGATTTTATGGGGCTTATTACATGATGTCCAATGTAAAAGCATACATTGTCATTACTATTGACTATTTTACAAAGTGGGCAAAAGCAGCCACTGTTATTGACTGTACATCATCTACCACTATATGAATTATTCAACAAAAAATTGTAAACAAGTTTGCAATGCCTTGTACACTTATTTTTAATAATGGTACACATTTTACAAGTGTGAATTTTTGGAACTTGATGCAACACTTAGGAGTTGAGCATAAACTGACTACACCATATCGTCCTCAAGTAAATGGTCAAGTTGAAGTCACGAATAGGGAAATTACAAAAATATTGACATGAACCATTATCAAATATAGGAGAGACTGGAGCACCAAACTAAATGATGCTCTTTGGGCTTATCGTTTCACATGGAAACTCCTTATAGCCTATTCTCCCTACAAGTTAGTGTATGGTAAACTTACAATACTTCCTATTCAAGCTGAGCTCCGTACACTATCTACAACCTATGACCTCAACTTTGACCTCAATCTAGCATAGAAAGAATGGTTAATGAACCTTAACTTGCTAGATGAAACTTGATTAGGTACTCTATCATCGAATGAACTACACAAGGCCTTCAACAAGCAACGTCATGACCTAAAAATTAGAAAAGTTACATACTGACTAGGAGATAAGGTTCTTTATTGGAATCCCACACATGTGCCACAACGAACTAAATTTAAAACACTGTGGGAAGGACCTTATATCATTCATGAAACTTGTCCTTTAGGAGCCATGATGATCTATAAACTTGAAAGCCCAAATAAGAAATTGTTGGTCAACATCCAACAAACCAAACCTTTCCATGAGCCTAAAATAGCTAGTCCTACCTTTGTTGATGGAGAACCATACTCATTATTTTGCACCTCCTCCTTCTCACTCAGTCGTGGGGGAGATGGTGACCAATGCTAGTCATTCTAAACCCTCAGTTTCTTTTGTCCTTTTTTTTACACATTTTTGTTTTGCACATTTTTGTTTTACACATTTTTCATATTTACTTATTTTTGTTTTACACCATCATTAACATTTTTACTATTTCTTTCTCTATTTCATTTTTTTAATTAACTCATCATATAATAAGTGCTCATGATGGTGGATTGTACTATAATAGTGTTGATTGCTAATGTTTGGTTTTTACCTTTGACTTTCAATCTTGATGTTAAAATGTGGTTTCTTTTGATAAAATAGGCAATGAGTCCATGTCATCCATTCAACTCAATGATCTCCCTTTGTTTTGGAACTATACTGTCCCCTTTTCTAAAAAAATTTATGAATGAATTGGTGGCTTGGTATTCTTCAAAAAAAAGAAAGATTCAAATGGATTGGATAGGGTGACACCATCTTCATTAAGCAGCAACATCATTTGGGAATGGGGATGTTATAATCTATCCCCCTTAGGCTTCGTTTGTCCTCAAATGAGTCCGCCTTCATTATCTCCTTCTAGCTCTAGTACTTCTACTATTCTTGATTTCTCCTTTAAACTTGAAGTTGTTTCTTTCTTTTTTTGTAAACAAGATATAGGTGAGAAAAATTTATATGAAAAATTAAATATTTCTTTCTTAATAATTACTTCATTTTATAAGATAATGACAAGAGGTGAATTAAAGATTTGCCAACCACAAATAATCAATCCTAAACAAAGTCACACAAAGTACAACTTGAATCTAGTTATCCAAGTGAAGGCATGGCAAATTCTTTATTCCCAACTTTCATTACCTTAGATATTTTACTTATCTAACTAAAATATAAATTAAACATTGAAAAAAATAATAAGATTATAAATAAAAGTAAGAGTGAGATACTTCCTAATCTTGATCAACCTTATAATTTGATGGAAGTAATTGTAATTCTACCATAAGTGGTATATGATCAAATGGTTTTGTTTAGGATGGTAAGGCTTGATCTTGATTCTTCTCCACTTTAGAAATCAAATCTAGTAACTTGGTAACTTGGAAGAATTAGATATCATACCAAATATAATCCAAGGTCTCAAATGAATAATGTTTTTATTCCATCCTTAATAATCATAGTAGAGAAATTGATAAACTATGGTTCTTGATGAGCACTATCCATCAACATCATCTATCCTTGAATTCTAGAATTTGATTTATCTCTTGAAGATTCAAAATAAGAAGAATATGCACTGGCCAATGGAATTGTATGTTGAATTGATGGAAACATCTTCTTCAAATTAGGTTTTTCTTTCAAGGATTCCTTTACACATCCATATTTTAAGAGTTGATAAACACCACTTCCAAGTTTTGCATTGAAGTCTCCACAAAGAACAATTGACACTAGATTATTCTTATTCTTCAAACTTATTCTTCAATGTCAAGTATAAACTTTCTTGAAGAATAAGTCTCCACAAAGAACAATTGATAAACTTATTCTTCAAACTTTCTTCTATTTGCTTAATCAAGTACGCTCCTTGGTGTAGTCTAACATTTGAACATGTTGGTTTTACAATTAAATGTGTATGAACTATGCATACACATCTTCCTAATGGATTGACTTTTAGAATAATTGCCAAGGCTATGTGATTTTTCTAAAATCTTAACTGTTCTTTCTTTGCCATAATTTAAATTTCTAGAATTTCAAAAATCATATTTTCTAAACTCCATTCAAATCTTTGTATCAATTCAAACTTGGTTGCTTTATAAAAGATTGCATAACCATCCACATTATGATTTCTGCAATAGGCTAATCTGTATGGCTCATAAGAAGAAGTTCCACAAGAATCTTTTGAAGCACCACATAATTTGCATGTTATAGCCAATCTTTATCATGTAGATTTCACTCCATGAACTTTGAGGTAAAACTTCATTGTAAATGTGAAGATTGTAATCCATAGTGGGTAATTTCACATACTTTGTACTTTTGGGGTTATAAAATGCCTCATAAGTGGTCAAAGCCTTATTCCCCAAGTGAAAAAAGTCACCTAGTATCTATATTTAGGCTTTGGAGAGGGGGGGATGGGGATGTTGGTTCAAAAATGCCTTTTGGAATGTCAAAAAAGGCATTTTGATGCATTTTATGAAGGCTATACAATTTTCTATGATGGAAACACATGTAGGGGGACAAATCTCACCTACCCCCAATGTGGAAGGGTGGGGGGTTTTGCAAAATTTCTCCCTTCAAGATGAAAACCACATGCACAACCTGGAAACCTTTCCTTCTCAACAAGGAAGTTTCCCCTCAATGTGGAGTCTTCACCCCCAGCATTGAAAATTTCATCCCTAGCATGGAAGCCACGATAACGAGATTTCAACATTTCATGCACTTCAATATTGACCAGCTACTTTAGTCAGCATGGTGGAGAGCTTAGTGTGGAAGAATCATCTCCAGCATGGAAGGTGTGCCCAAGTTACTATTTATAGTAAATAGAATGGCCATGGAGGAAGCACTTACTATGTATAGTAACCCCCCAAATTTGCGCATCCACCTCACCTAAATTTGGTAGCCAATTTTCAGCCAAATCATATCTAATTTGTAGCCCCATTCATGGCCCAAAGAACCTATAAAAGCCAGCCTCAAACACCATTTACAAGTTCAGCAATATTCAACAACGTTTGGCATACAAATACTTTGGCAGTTCCACAAATTTTCAAATGGTTTAGCAATGTTTTCTAATGGTTGGACTTGTTGGCACTTGAATACATTGAGCATACAACCAATTTTGTAAGTAGTAATTCCACGCTTGGGGCATTTTCAAGCACTCAAGGGTTCTTGTAATCTCCCATGTTTACATCCACTTGAATCCCATGGTGGAAGCATAATCACCTGGAGATTTGTGAATTTTGGTGCCAAAACTACACTTCTAGGATTTCCAAACCCTAGCATGGAGCAATTTAGCATCCAAATTTTTCACTTTTCTCATCCTCTAGTAGTGACCTAATTTGCATATTTGAGGTTGTAGCAAAGAAGGTTAGATAGCATCAAGAGTGGCTTAGCATCTAGATCATAAAGAAGATCACATCGACTTTAATGGGCTTTGAACTCCTACATATGTGAACCCTCTTTCTACTCATCTAGGCATCATCTATACACATGTCTCTAACTTATACTTTATTATTTCTTAATAAAGTTTTCAGTTTTGGGTTTTGTGTATGAAATATATTTGTTTATTATCTATGCATTATTTCAAATTTGCTATTAGTTTTACATTTCCTTTCATTTTATTACCGTGCATTACATTTCGTAAGTCCCTAGTTGATCTACTGAACTATCCAAGGCACCCTAAATCCCATTTTTCCACTAAGGCTTTGGGAATTTGTGGGTTGAAGAACTATTGCACTTAGGATCCTTAGTTTTTTTTCTAGTGACCAAGGTTTTTAGTAACAATAGTTTTTCTTGATGCTAGAAGGAGGGCCTCCACCCAAATTCTATGCTAAAAATCTATTAGCCATATTGCCAATGTTGTCCCTTGGTAGTAAACTTGCATTTTTTTTTCCAAAACCTTGGAAATCCAACATTGTGCTTACCCCCCTGTGGTAGAAACCTCAATGTGGAAGCTATAGGTGGTTTGGCTGCTAAAATTTCAGAATATCTATTATGAATTTTATAAACAAGCATGGAAACCTTAACAATGATTCAATTTTTATTACCACATTTTTTGCCATAAAACGAACATTGGTTTCCAAACCAACCAAACCTAATTTCTCCTCCTTTGTAGTAAAAATTAAAAGCTCCTCAAAACTATTTTTTTGGAAATTTCCATGTTTTCATTTTGACCTTCAATCTTTCCCTTCCTTCATCATCTCACTCTCCTTCTTTCCCCCCTTGCTAGAACTAGAGTAGAAGTAGTTGGGAAGCCTAGCATGGGAGAGGCTTAACATCAACTTTCCTCATGGAGAACATTACAAATTAAAAGCATTTTCCCATATTTTTGTATCCCCTTCCCTCTCCCCCCCACCCCCCTTGTGACCAAAACTATAACATGGAAGTTGCAAGTGGTTGGTTGATGCCTTTTCATAGTACTTGTTGTGAATTTTGTCCTCCAAGGCCAATGTTGAAGCTTTTCCATCCCTTTACTTTTTTTTGTCAATTTTATTTCAATTTCTAAAGCAGGTGGTGCAACCCTTCCAAAACTTACCAAACTTTCAGAAGTTAGCTTTCCCTCATTTTTCCAAGCTAAGGGAATTCTCGTCCTGCTAAAACCAATTTTCAATAGGAAAACCCATGCTTTCCATTTTGGTTTTTAACCTTCTCCTTCATCTACGTTGAGTAAGAAGGTATGAGATTTCCATTATCTCATCTCACCCCCACCCCCCTACCATACCCAGTGTAGAAGTAGTTGGGAGGCCAAGTTAGATGAGGCTTGAAACCAATATCTCCAACTTTCCATTCATGGTAAGGGGGAAAACTTACTAATTTTAGTAAGTACTTCATTTTCAACCATTTTTGTCTCTTTTATATGTTTTTTGAAATCCATTTGTTGGAATTTACTTTTATCTTACCATTTATAACCTATTTTTAAACCATTCTCAGCACTATAGCCATGTCTTTCCAACAGTCCATCAAATTACCCCTCATCCTCACTGTCAAAGATCATAGCCAATAATCCATGAGGGTTTATGACCCCAAAGAACCTACCATCATTGAGTGTAGGTGATCTTTGAGGGTCAAAGGGAAGAGTCTTATTTTGGAGCCATAAATGAAGATCATTATAGCTTCATTTGTGCTAAAATATAGGTAGGCATACTAATTCCATGTATTGAAGTAGAGGCCAGGAGGGAGTTTAAGCTCATACATAGGAGTGGAAAGGAGTACATCCCTTCCTTGTATGACCAAATTCCCCTTAATTACATCTATGTTAGCATCCTAGCCCAATTGGTTGCCATGGAAGAGGAAGATGACAAGCATATCTATAAGGAACAATAGGAAGAGAAGGATGAATTTAAGGTAGAATCTAAGCTTGAAAACATCATGAGAGTACTGCTCCAACAAACATCCCCCAAGGTTACAATACCTTCTTGTAATGCCTTTGTTTTTTCCATGAGCATGGTGCCACCATCTTCAACTCCTTCCTACCCTAGTACAGTGGATCCCAGCCCAGTTATAGCCATACATCAACCTTAGCCAATGTGACAAACAACAAACTATAATACATCAATGTCATTTATAACATAGTATTAATATATAAAATCATTGATGGTGGTTTTTACCACCACAAATCCATTAATTACTCACATGGGATCCTCTTCCTTCTATCATGCAACCCATAGCAAGGCCACAAGCCTTACAACAGATGCCACAACCCTATGTACAAAGCCTAAAATCAATAGGGCCACCATAAGGTTTAGATTAAGCCTTCCAGAAGATCTAGGACCTAACAAAGAAGTTGAAGAGGCTTAAAGCCTCTACTTTACAAATTGTTAAGATTATGAACTTCTACTAGGATGCTCCCATAAGTTGTGTTGTCCCACTCTTGACACTTTTCTCTTGGTATCCCTATTTCTCAATTTAGAAAATATAATGGAGAAGGTAACCCTAATGCTCATCTTATTACCTATAGATTTGAATGTTTATTATTACAGCCATGGCCTCATACCATCATGAGGATTTTCCCTATGACTTTGATTGGAAAATCACTTGATTGGTATCTTGCATTACCCAGAGGATCCATATCCTCTTTGGAGGACTTAGTAGCCAAGTTTGTCAACTGCTTCAATTATAACTTGAAGCCTGACACAATGCTTAACCAACTCATGAAGGGCAAGCAAGGGTCCTTAGAACTTATGCAGAAATTCATTCAGTTGTGGAACGGACTGTTGAATGAAATACCAGAGCCTATAGCCAAAGCCCACTTGTTAGCCATATTCAATGAAGTAATTAAAAACTTTATTAAGTCTAAACTTTACTACCTTGATCCATGGTCTCTTAGCTAAGCATTCTCGCAAACTAAAAATATAGAGGATGTTGCAGAGGCCAATCATGATCCAGCCTATATAGCATATAAAAATCAACACACTTGAAGAGACAAAGAAAAGAGCAAACAAAACAACATGACTGTAGCAACTGTAACTAAGGAAACAAAGATCATGAACTAAGGGTTGAAGGTCAATTTGCCCAAGGCACCCACCAATAACCACAATAACAAACCATCAGCTTTAGGGGCCACTACATCGACAACAACTATACCTAACTTTGAAAGAAAGGATAGGTCCAAATACACTACATTGCCATTAAAACCATCTGATTTGCTAAACCAACTATTAAAAAGTGAGCACATATAGCATAAAAAAATGACCAAAGTTTCTTGAAAGAAACATGAGTGGCTATGCAAAATAGCTAAGGATCCCTCTTAAGTAATAAAAGATCATCCACAACTACCTAGATACTTGAAGTTAGACTACTTTTGCCATTATCATCAACTACCTAGTCATGACATAGACTTCTACCTTGTGTTGAAGGATGACATGTAAAGGATGATAGATAGGGAGAGCTAGTCATAGATGCTTCTAACCTAGTTCAGTCACAAAACTAGTTGATGCAGGTCTACAAAGACCTATTGAATGCTAATGATAACCCCTATGTTATTTTAACATTCAATAGGTCTTTGTAGACCTGCATCAACATTGATGATGATCAAAAACTTGCAAGAGAACCATTCGTGATTCAAGTACTTCTCTATAATGAAATGGCTTCTTCAGCTTTCCATAGCTTAAGATCCCCTTTTGTCATGAGATTACCATCATGTGTGCCTCCAAGGAAATCTTTTATTATCAAAGTCTTCCAACCCAATACAATCCAAACAATTGTAGCCTAACCAATAGTGCAACAACCCCCTATGGTGGCCAATGCTACTACATCTTCCTCATAGCCAATGGCTAATAACCAAAAAACCTCAGCCAAACAAAGGAAGAAGCATAAACAAAATCCTAACAACAAGGGTGACAAGTAGATGGATGCATGAAACGAAGTGGATCCACGAAAGCCCAATCCCATTTCAGCTATACCCATGACCTCCTCTACCCTAACTCCTTCAACAAACAAGCCACAGGAGGACACCAAACCTCATAACCAAAATAATAAAGAAGAGCCACAATAGCCACAACCTAAAGTTGAAGTTTGCATTTTGGGACGCATGGAGGAAGTAAAGCACAGCTAGGGTGACAAGCCCAAGACCAATGATAAAAACTTCCTCAATGCAATGGACCAAGTCAAGTAATCCCTCAAGCCAAAAAAAAAAACAAACATAACTCTAAGCTTATATGACCTGATCATAACTTCTACCACACATCGTGAGGTGTTAGTAAAAATGTTAATTTCCATACCCATTAGTGAGGAGATTCCCACTAATGAGAAAGTCATCCATGCAGTGATGATTCCTTCCTCACTAAAGGAGGTGAAGTCAACATACCTTGTATTTCACAATAGTGAAATTAAGGTTAATCCCCAAAAAGGGGAAGTAACTACAACCCCTTTATTCATAACCATACACATAGGATAGTTTAAAATCCATCAAGTGCATGTTAATGATGGAATTGCAACCAATGTCATCTCATGTACCATCATTAAACACTAGGGCTTAATTGAGCGAATACAACCTACAACCACCGTAGCTCTTAAGTCCTTCAATGGATCAAGAGTTGTTGTCAAGGGGTTTATCTCATTGGATTTTATAGCTAGGGAGAAATTCCTCACAATTGCCAACTTCTCGGTGGTGGAAGAGACACCAAGATTCAACTTGATCTTGGGAAGATCTTGGTTGGCTCAATTACAAGTTGTGTCCTCTCCCATCCTTTAAGAAATTCATCTTCCTTATGAAGAATGTGAAATCATCATTCAGAAGGATAGCACAGTTTCCCTAGCTGTTAATAATGTAGACATGGAGTAAGGATCCAAGGTAGAGCTTCAAGAAGAAGCTCCTAGCCATGAAGAGCAAAAACCCAAGAAAGCCAAAAATGATAGTCATAAGCAATAGGATACATTATAGGATGAACTCCATTTTAACATCATAAGTAAAGGGGATGGTGAATATAAGCTTGTGCAAAGTAGGCCTTACTCACTTCCTAATCTTGCAAAGATTAGGAAGAATCTACACAAGTGAAGTTTGCCTTAACCTTCCCATGCCCCTATAACCAGATGCACCGATAGCCATGTAGCCTTAATTTTCTTTTGTAGTTTATTATATCTTTATGCATGTAGCCTAAGTTCATTTTCATTTTCACCTATTTATTACAACATTTCTTTATTCTACTTATGTTATAAACATCAAAAGACCCTATAAATATATGTCTCTTTCATACCACATCCGCTAAGATGTTAAATTGGCATTACGGTCTACTATGGCCTTAAGCTGGCATCCCCATCTACTAAGACATTAAACTGGAATTATGGTCTACTATGACCTTAAACTGACATCCTTGTCCACTAAGATGTTAACTGGCATTATGGTTTACTAAGACCTTAGCCTTAAACTGGCAAAACTATATAACTTGCACCCACAATGGCCTAAAACTAGCAAACATCCCTTTTATTAGTATATCTCTCTTTACTTAGCCTATTATCACACCAATTAGATATTTAAGATTATAACAAAAATGTTAACATAGTCATTTTCAATATTTACAACGTTCACTACTACTATAGATGCATATAGGCAAAAATAAGACCAAAATTTAAATTTAAAGTTAAAAGGTCCATAACATACATAGCCATGGCCACATTATGTGGTAAGAATGTCAAAGAAATAAGAACCATCCAAAGCATAGTCTTGGCTAATCATAGTCATCAAGATAAATACAAAAACAAATAGCCAACAAGCTGAACTAAAGGAGGCTGTTGATTGGCATTTGGACCAGGAAGTGGTGGGTCATTCCCACCCTCATCGCTGGGGTTTCCAATATCTCTTGAGGCCTAGAATGTAATAACATATAGCCAATTAATAACCCATAGCTAAAATCATGACTTAAAATGAAAATCTAAAACATAAAATATATCAAACCTATGGAGATTCCAGCTCCATTACTTCCATGGGTAGATGGGAAAGGCCTTCCTCGAAACAATGGAGGATTTGGTCCTCCATCATGTTGACCCAGTCAACATCCCCAAGATCAATGTCAAAAATAATGTCAATCTTGTCTATAGGAGTCCAAGTAGGAGGCTCTTAGGTAGTAGCAGTTGTAGAGGTCTTTGTGTTACCTTGTTAATCTTGTTGACCTTCTAAGTCTTTTATATAGCCTTATGTGTTCTTTATTTACCCTGTTATAGCTTTATTTGCCTTTGTTTGGCCTTTAAATGGTATCAAATAGTAGGGCTTGACCTTCCTTGACCATTGTTTGACACCATGTGAGCATGGCCTACTAAGGCCTTAAATTTGCATCATAGTCCATCAAGACTATAAATTGGCATCATGGCCCACTAAGGCCTAAAATTGTCAAAATTTTAGTCTTTCTTTGACCATTTGTATCCTTATTTCATATGTTTCCCCTTGTTTGACCTTTACCTAACCTTTGTTAGCCTTTATTACACTTTGTCAAATTGTCCTTACCTCATTGATGACCTTGGATGGCCTTGATTACTTTAGATTTTCATGTGTTTTCATAATTCTATAGAATTTTAGCATTATTTATTTACTTTTACCCATGTGCCACTTAATTTTCTTTTGGTTAACATGCAGGATTAGAGTACGAGAACCTGGGAGCAAATCAGTTTGCCTTTGTGTCTACACAGACGTCACAGTGATGTTGAATGGTGTATTAACCTTGATTGCCTAGATCTTGAGCTTGAGAGTCTAGTAGATCACATAGCCTCAGTAGAGACACCTCTAGAATGGCCTGAAAACCTAGTCAAAACCCTTGACTTAGAGGTAGGAGACATAATCGAAGACTCTCTAGTTAAGGTTCCTATCATAACACACAGTGGTGAGGAGAAAACCCTTTAACTAAGTTCCTCACTAGGGCCTCAATGTGTTCATGACATCACCAAGGTCTTACAAAGCAACATTAAGACATTTTCCTAGTCATATGAAGATATTCTAGGCCTAAACGCACATCTAGTTCATTAAAACATCATACTAGATCCTAGCATTAGAGCAGTTAAGCAAAAAGCATGCAAAATTAGACCTAATTTGGCCTTAGTAGTTCGTGATGAAATATCAAAGCTCTACCAAGCTGGTTTTATTAGGGTTGTTGACTATGCAGAATGCATATCCAACATAGTGGTAGTTCCTAAGAAAAATGGAAGTATCTATATTTGCATTGATTTGTAAGACCTAAATAAAGCAACTATCAAGGCTGACTTTCCTTTGCCTAGTATTGATCAACTTATTGATACTACAATTGGACATGCCTTGTTGTCGTTTATGGATGGATTCTTAGGATATAGCCAAATTAGGATCAACCCAGAGCACCAACTTAGCATGACCTTTATGACCCCATGGAATACGTTTTGTTATACCATGATGTGTTTTGTCCTTAAGAATGCTAGAGTGACATACCATAGAGCTATGACCTGTATATTTAGTGATTACATGTTAGGTTTGCTTAATGATTACGTAGATGACATAGCCATTAAGTCTAAGATGGTCCATGATCATGCTAATGACTTGGATCTTTTGCTTAAATGANTGTTTTGTCCTTAAGAATGCTAGAGTGACATACCATAGAGCTATGACCTATATATTTAGTGATTACATGTTAGGTTTGCTTAATGATTACGTAGATGACATAGCCATTAATTCTAAGATGGTCCATGATCATGCTAATGACTTGGATCTTTTGCTTAAATGATGCCTCAAATATGAGCTTAGGCTTAATCCTAAGAACATCTTTGGTGTTAAGATTAGTAAGATGCTTGGATTTGTAGTCTTTGAAGTAGGGATACACATTGATCCTGATAAGGTTAAGGCCATATCCAAATTAGTAGTGCCTGCCAACCTTAAATAGTTTTGGGGATTACAAAGTAGATTATAGTTTATTCATAGGTTTATCGCTAGGCTTACGGATGCAACACTTTCTTAAGAAAGGAGTTCACTATGAGTGGATGACTCAATGCCAAGAGGCCTTTGAAAACCTTAAGCAAGGATTAGCATAACTACTGACAGTATATCCTCCACAAGAGGGTATACCATTCTTCATTTATCTTTTCATCTCTGATACATTCATTACCTCTCTACTCTATTAGAAATGTGATGATGGAGCAGAAATGCCCATATACTACCTTAGCCACGTGTTAGTTGCCCATGAGACCTAATACATTGAAGTGAAGAAGTATTGTCTAACACTAGCATTCTTGTTGAAGAAGTGAATATACTACCTCTTTAGAAGCCAAGTCAATGTGATTTGTAAGGACAACATTAGAGCCATAATGACCAACATTTATGAAAGTAGTCATATAGCCCAATGGAAAGCCATAACTACAAAGTTTGACCTCCATTACATCTCTCAATCCTCAATGAAAGGTCAAGCTATAGCCATACAATTCATAGTTTCACCTATTAATGATCAAGTAGCCATAGATCCTAAATTTCTTGATGAGCATATTAACAAAGTTAACTAAGTACCTAAGGATTATGAGGTAGTCATGCACTTTGATGGAGCTTTAACTACCCATGGGGCCAATGTCGCTGCCATCATAACATTTTCATTTGGTGAGATTTGACCCTTTGCCTATTGGTTTGGGTTCACATGTACCAACAACATGGTAGAGTATGAAGGTTTGTCATGAGCGGCTTGTCCATGCACTATGGTCATATAGAACAACCTATCGCATAACAATTGGCATGACTCCTTATAGCCTTGTTTATGATTTTGAAGCTATTTTACCTCTTGAATTGTAGGTGCCATCACTCTGAGTAGCCTTGACTGACTTCATCAATGATAAGTAGAATAAGGAATTGCAAACAATAGCCCTAAATTCAGTGGAGGAGCAATGTATGCAAGAACTTGTTCACATCAAGAACTATCAAGAGAGGCAGAAGTGGCAACATCACAATGACTTAACCATGTGCAAGATTAAGGATGGGGACCTATTCCTCAAGGCCATCCATGAGCATGTGGACAAATTCTTAGCCAACTAGGAAGGACCCTTTCTTGTCATCAGATCTTACATGAATAGAGCATTCAGAATAGCCAACATGGATGGAAATGAGTTGGCCAATCTAGTCAATCATTCCTATCTAAAATCATATTACATGTAGTCAATAATCATCAACAAGTGAGCTTGCTTTCAATGGTCTGCTATGACCTTAAACTAGTACCATGACCCACCACAACCTTAAACTAGCAACTTTGGTAACTTGGATAGCTTGATTCTCATGTGGCCTATATGCATTGTAGCATTATAATATGTAGTGGTGTTTTGTATTCTTTTTCGGTTCCTCTTGAGTTAATCCTCTAGGAACCAACAAAGAGGGGCCATTAAAACACCACAAAAATTTGCATGTTATAGTCAATCTTCATCATGTAGCTTTCACCCCATGAAACCTGAGGAAAAAATTCATTGTAAATGTGAAGATTTGTAATCCACAATGGGCAATTTCACATACTTTGTATTGTTGGGGCTAAAAAATGCCTCATAAGTGGTCAAAGCCTCATTCTTCAAGTGAAAAAAGTCACCTAGTATCTATATTTGTGTTTTGGAGGGTCAAAATGCATTTTGGAATGCCAAAAAAGGTAATTTAATGGGTTTTATTGAGAGGGGATATACACTTTTCTATGTTGAAACACATGTAGGGGGTAAATCTCACCTACCCCCAACATGGAAGGATGAGGGTTTTGGAAACTTTCCTCCTTCAGTGTGGAGACCATATGCACATCTTGGAAACCTTCCCCCCTAGCATGGAGTTTTCACCCCCAGCATTGAAAATTGCATCCTCTAGCATGGAAGCCACAAAAGCCAAATTTCAACATTTCATACACTTCAACATTGACCAGCCACTTCAATAAGCATGGTGAAGAACTTAGTGTGGAAGATTCATCTCCAATGTGAAAGGTGTGTCTTAGTTACTATTTATAGTAAATAGAATGACCATGGGGGAAGCAATTACTATGTATAGTAATCCCCAAATTTGGGCACCCATCTCACCTAAATTTGACAACCAATTTTCAGCTAGATCATAGCCATTTTGCAGCCATTTTGTATCCCTATTGATGGCCCAAAGAACCTATAAAAGCCAACCTCAAACACCATGTACAAGTTCAACAATGTTTAGCAACTTTTGGCCTACAAACACTTTAGTAGTTCCACAATTTTTTAGATGATTTACAATTTTCTCTCATGGTTGGACTTTTTGGTACTTGAATACATTAAGCATACAAGCAAATTTCCAAGCACTAATTCTACACTTGGGGCATTTTCAAGCACTCAAGGATTTTTGCAATCTCCCATGTTTGCATCCTCTTAAACCCCATAGTGGAAGCATAATCACCTTGAGATTTGTGGATTTTGGTGTCAATAATGCACTTATGGGATTTCCAAACCCTAGTGTGGAGCAATCTGACATCCAAATTTTCCACTTTTCTCATCCCCAG
Source organism: Gnetum montanum (assembly GCA_015680685.1). Taxonomy (NCBI): domain Eukaryota; kingdom Viridiplantae; phylum Streptophyta; class Gnetopsida; order Gnetales; family Gnetaceae; genus Gnetum; species Gnetum montanum. The sequence goes on from MNCI01003829.1 coordinate 123,776, forward strand.
TAGTGACCTAACTTGTAGATTTGAGGTTGCAACAAAAGAGGTTTAATAGCATCAAGAATGGCATAGCATCTAGATTGTGAAGTAGATCACATCAACTTCATTAGGCTTTGAACTCCTACATAAGTGAATCCTCTTTCTACTCATCTAGGCACCATTTGTACACATTTCTCTAATTTACACTTTATTCTTTCTCAATATAGTTTTAAGTTTTGGGTTTTGTGTATGAAATTATTTGTTTATTATCTATGCATCATTTTAGATCTTCTATTAATTTTACATTCCATTTTATTTTACTACCACTCTTTGCATTTCATAAGTCCCTAGTTGATCTGTTGGACTAGCCAAGATGCCTCGAATCCCATTTTTCCTATGGAGGCCTTGGGGATTTATGGGTTGAAGAACTGCTGCATTGAGGATCCCCAATTTTTTCCAAAGATTGAGGTTTTCAATCGCAACACCTTTTTGCTTATAAATACCTTTGTATCCCATCTTTCCCTAGTCTGGTTGGAATTGGTGTAGAAATTCCCATGGAAAGACTTCTTGTAGGCATAAAAAATCAGCATTCAAATCTTATAACTCTACTAAAATGCATGGATATTGATATTCATGTTAATCCAAAGCCCATGGTGGACATAGTAAATGTTGTTTCTTTCTTGCTAAGGATCTTTCAAGCACGTTGTATGTTGCAACTTTCATTCTCATTCTTGGATTCTCTTTTAGATCATTTCTTTTCATGGGTATCATACACCTTGTCGAAACAATATTTTGAGTCTCCATGTTGTTTTAGCATATGTTTTGGTTGCAGGATGAACTGATATACATTTTCTTGATCATTGAAAATCATTCTATTTCATCAACTAATACAACAACTAATTCATTGACTGATAATCAACTGAGACTGATACATCAACTGATTCTCCAACTAATTGTGCTAATATTTAGCTACATTATCTAATTTTAGTAATAGTAACCACATTATCTAAATCTTAATGGCCTTTCTACCCCCCTTAAGACACTAACTCTGTTAGTGTAACTAATGACATGTCATATAGATCTTAAGGCTATTTGGAAAGGTTATTTTCCCAACAAGGAATAATTAGTTATCCTTATGTTGCCAACTTTAAAGGCATAGTTCCATAATATCATCAAATTATCAAGTTCTTGGATGATAAATCTAACCTCACCATTGAGTTTAGAAGGATGAAAAATGTTGAAAATGATTATTCATATGTTAAAAATGAACATCATATGCTCAAGTTATGCTAAATTAGGCTTTGAGACTCTTAATGCACTATATTTGGCAAGGGGTAAAAACTAATTTTTGGGATTCCCTAGGATTAATTTGACTTCACCATTGTGTCTAGAAGGTTGAAATCTATAGGAAATAACTCTTCATTTGTCAAAAAAGGCTTCTAAAATCAAACATTATGGCTTCTAAGGTTGAATGATGAAAAAGAAAACTTCCTAAGAGGTCATCCTTCTTAGTACTACTCTAGAACGAGCATGCTTAATTATGAAATTCTTATCCTTGTTGCTACCAAGGTGCCTAATTCCATTTTTGAACATTATCATTGCACATTCTTGATTTAAATCAACATAATGATGATGGAAATTTTGAATTTCCCATTAGTTGATGATTACTGAAAAATTCTAAATTTCCCATTGATTAATGGAAAGGCTTTCTTCCATAATGAGAGGCAAGGGTAGCTACCGAATAGGGATGAAAATGAGGTAGGGAATGCACATGAGGGAAACAACAAGTAAGGACGGACGCGTAAGAAGCACCAGGATAACGGAAGCGAGCATCAATGATAGTGGTGCAAAGTTTGTGGGGGAGGGGACTACACTAGGCAACATGACCCAAGCCTACGCTACTACTTTTTTAGGGCTCATGCAATCCTCTCTATGGCCTACGCAACCCTACACAAGACTACACGATCCCTACAAGGCTTGCATAGTCCCTACAAAGCCTATGTGGTCCTTCTAGGGCCTACGCATCCTAACATAAATTTTTATCTTTTTTTTAATTATATATATATATATATATATATTCTTCTTCTTCTTCTTTATATATATATATATATATATAAACATACACACACACATATGTGTATATATATATTAATTAAAGTTGTGATGGACTGGGTTCAAACCCATGACCTCTTGCATTTTTTAATAAATAATAATATTTTAATAGTTTAAATTATTTTAATGCATCCATAATGAGAAACTTTAAACATTGATATCTTTCAAAGTGCAAGTCAGATTTTGACAAAATTTGTATTGTTGGAATCGTCTCAATGAATACTATGCATTGGACATAATCTTATGGTTCCAAAATGAAGTTAAATTTTTCAAGATTTAAAAGGTCTAACTAGCTTATTCTACCAAAACGACATTACCAAGTTGATATATGGAATACATGGTGACTTTTAGATGACTCTAAGTTGCTTAGGATACTGAGTTTCAAAAAAAAAAAAAAGATCAATTCATGTCATGATTACTAACTTTTTTGGGAAAAAATTAACAATGATCTTAATATTTATAGTATTAAGATGGGTAAGACTTACCTAGATGTGTCCTTGTCTTACCAACATTTCTTGTAATTGATAAATCTTGATGACGCATAATCAGATTTTCTTCAATCAATGATATCCATGAAAGAATTTTTTTGGTTGGTGGGATCTATGTCTTTTGTAAATGTCTAATCTATTGTTCAGAAACTTAATAGAATAGTATCTTTTGAATTACATCTGGTGCATCCAGAGATGATCAATGACTTTCCCTATGTCGTGACTTCATGGTTCATCATTAGCTTCATGTTATAGTTGATCCATGGTTCTAAATGGCCCTTGGGTTGTGGTTTGTATTGATACCAATTGTGACATCCCATTCCCAGATGTCATGGAAAACATCAAATATACGTTATATTAGATAGTATGCATAAGAAGACAATATACCAAACATCAAATATATGTAACATTCAACATTATGCATAAAGGAAATAACAGAGAAAGTGTACAAATAGAAAGAAAAGAATGCTTTATTAACTTAGAATGATGTATGCAGATCATACTCTGAGAGTGTTCCTTGGGGGTTTTCTTCCTTTAGCATCTATTCCGTTAAAGGTAATCCAGCACTGCCACTATGGTTAGGCCTATAACCTAGGTAGAAGGGATGGCCAATCCACTTTCTATCCCACTTCACCTGACTCCTATGACTTGCCTATACTAGCTCTGCCACTCCCTACTAACACAAACTCTAAGCCCAGGTATAAATGCTTTAGGTCAAACCCCCAAAGGTTACCTTAAGAGACATGTCCATTATTACAATGTGCCCTTTTGGTTCTCAATTACAACTACCCTTTTGGGTCTTGTTATGATAATAATAATTTCTTATTATGAAGAGACACCATTTTTGTTAAGCAGCAACATCATTTTGGAATGAGGATNGCTTATTATGAAGAGACACCATTTTTGTTAAGCAGCAACATCATTTTGGAATGAGGATGTGACAAAATTCCTATTAAAAAAGATAGATAAGTGATACATGCCTTTGGCAGGTATCACATGTCTTAACTAGATTGTGTGCATCTTTAGCTAAAATTGAAAACCAATAGCTGAAAGAAATGATACAAGAAACCAAGGAGCATAATCCTAAGTATCCATTACAAACTCTTGAGTAAACTTGGTCAAGGACTATCTTAGACTCTGCAGGACTAAGATAATGTAGAAGAAAGTTTGTAGAAGAAACTCAACATAAAATATCAAGATTCACTAGTTAGAAGTGTTAATTACATTTACATAAAGCATCCTTTTGAGTAGGTATGAGATTATTAGAAGTATCTCAAGTAGTTAGGTAATGAAGAAAATCAACATATTGCTATTTCTTATTATTTTTATTAATAGTACTAATCGAGATATTGGGAGATTGTATAACATGTGTTAAAAAATCATTTGTATAAGTTGATCTCATATGGTAGAAGGATATCATGAATTACAAACATTGCTAAAGCATCAGCTAGCATGTTTTTAGAGCATGGAATATGTCTCAAGGTATGAGCAGAAAAGGAAATGATAAGTTCCTTAGTCATTCCTAGATATAAAAACTAAGTGAGGAGCCTTACACTCATATTCATCATTAACTTGATTTATGATCAATTTAGAGTCACAATAAATAGTATTAGTCTTGACATGATTCTATAAGGCTATCAAGACACCTTGTATCAAAGCCTCATATTCAACTATGTTGTTAATGCATGGGAAATCAAGCTTACAAGCCCTATACATGACTTGTTTGGTAGAAAGAATAAGAATGCATGCTACACTAAATCTAAAGGAAGTGTGTGCTTTGTCAAAATAAAGCATAACATTTAAATTCATTATGTCAATATGAAAGCTATGAATAATGTTAGTTATTCAAAAAAAAAACAAAAGAAATAAGATCTGTTATGGTGTGACCTTTGATGAAGTGGTGAAACATAAAAAAATTCAAATTGAATAAAAAATATTTTTCAACAAGCTAAGTGGAAATTGTTAGAGGGATATTAACAATAAATTTAATAATGTTATCTTTGCATATAATAAATACCTTAGTATTTAGAAGTTAGTATCTTCACTTTTTAAGAGCCAAGATAATACTTAGATTTCTTAAGGTTAGAATACCTATTCTCACAATTTAAAAAAGGGTGAGATATGTAATATATAATAGATTAACTCCATCTTCTTGCCTTTGAGAGAGCATGATGGATATGGAATGGATGGATTTAGAAAGATAAAGGTAAAAAGGTTGATCAAATTATAGATTATGTAGAATGGGAAGGGTAGTCAAAACTTCTTTGATGGAGTCAAAGGCTTTTTAACACTTCTCATCCTAGATCAAAGAGATAGATTTATGAAGAAAGTGAGTTAAATGATAAAGAAACTTAATAAAATTAGAGATAAAATGATGAAGTAATTGAAGTAGACCTTGTAGAATAGGCATATCTCAAATATTTCTAGGAGGTGCAAGATCTAGAATAGCTTTAACCTTATTAGTGTCAACCACTTTGCCATCTTGAGATACAAGATAGCCTAGCATCTTATCTATGATGACTTTAAAGATACATTTCTTGGGATTAAAATGTAGGTGAAAATTTTTGCAGCAAGTTAAAACTTGATCTAAGTCAAAAGAATGATTAGTTGTGAGGGTATATTTAATGGTAAAATTATCAGCATATTTGTTAACTATTTTGAACATCATGTAATGGAAAATAAAATAAGTAGCTACAATATTATGAAGTCTAAAGGACATTTTAGTGTAGCAAAATGTTCTCCAAGGAGTTATGAAGGTAGTATATTAATAGTGCTTTGATTATTTAGATTTGATTATAACAAAAAAAAAACCCATTCATGAAGGATAGAAAAGCACGACTAGTTATAGAATCTCCGAGCTAATCGATATTTGGTAAATGAAAGTCATCCTCAAGAGTGACTTTGTTAAGATCTCAAAAGTGAATGCACATATGAATGCTAGCAAGTGTCTTGGAAACTACAAACATGGTAGAAACCCAATCAGAATAGTCAAGAGGACAAATGAATTTGACATTATAAAGTTTACTGATCATTTTTTATAGTAAGAGCTATAGCTAGACAAATATTTCTAATATCTTGCTTAACATGTTTAAAATATTTTTCTAAAATGATGTTAGGTTGTACTAGCTTTAGATTTAGACCATGCATATCATTATATCTTTAAGAAAATGAAAATAAATGATTTTCCAAAGTTGTCAAGATAGCTTCTTGAAGATCTTGGAAGAAAGAGTATTTTGTTCATCCTTATGGCTTAGTATAGGTAAGTCAATTAAATGATCATTCATTAAAAGGGGCTCTTAATCAAGGAAAAAAATCAGATTGAGGTAGCAATTTATACCACATGATTTTTAAAAATGATATAAGGAAAGCTCAACTTGATTATAAGTTAATAAAAGAGAGATCTAGAGCTTGACATACATAGCTTCAAGATGAGAGGTTGAAGTAGAGACATTGGGCATGCAGTAATGTTCACCTGAACCAAAATTAGAAAAATTAGGTTTCAGAAAAATTTTAGAAAAGAAATAACATGAAACATCAAAGCTAAACAATGTCAAAATATTGTGCATCAAAATTTCTAAGACATGTGTTATTTCTTGGAGGTATATAATCCAAGCCATGATAAAGGAAAGTTTATCATCGAAGCTTTCATTTGCGTCTAAGCACTTTAGCAAATGATGTAAGAGTAAAGAGGAAAATGATAGCAATGCTAAGTGATAAGCAAGCAATAGAAAGTGGCAATAATAGTAGATAAGGGCCAAGGGATGGCACTAGTAATAGTAGGGAACCACCTCAACCCTACTCACTTCCTCTCAAGGCTTAGATATAAGTCACTATAATCCTATTTAAAAATTGTTAGTAGAGTTTTGCATTGTTTCTCTATTTTGCTGTGACAAACATATTAAAAATCTTACTAATTATAGCACTAGGCTTAGATTTAGTAAAATACAGTAATTTACAATATTTTTGAAGCTTAAAATTAAGCTTTTAAGTTGGATTTTGTTGGACAATTGAGAATCCCACGGTGTCACCTTGATTTTGAGGGTTTCAATAATGTTTGATAGATTTGCAACTAGAAATTAAGTACATGTGTTTGGAGGTTATAATTCATGAGTCCTAGATAGGAAATACATAATTTATCCATAGTTTTTGGTAGAGCTACAACTTAGATGTAGGAAGAAAATGTGATTTAGATCACTATTATAGTAAATAATAAACAACAATGCTAAGGCAAGGAAATTCAAAGTTTTTAAGCTAGTTTTAGCTATATCTAGTTGATGTTTTGAGTTTAGTAGGTAAAGATAAGAATGTACCAATGTTTTCATGAAAAATTTGTAATTGTTCTTGTGAATTTTGAGGAAATGTAGATTTGGAAGTTTTTTGTAAGAATAACATGATGCAAAGAAATTGACATAGGTTTGCTTTGTTAAAAGGTAAGTGTTAGTAACAAGGTTTTGACATAAGGGATGGTGTATTGTGTCATAATATTTTTGATGTAAAACATTAGAGTTTTATAGTTAGACTTCTACATGTCATGTTGAAATTATAAATCAATTTTAATGGCAAAAGTTGATAACATTTTGATGTATGACATCAAAATATAAGTTATAATTCTTACTACAAGATTCGATGTGAAAAATATGTTTTCAATGCTAAGGAGATTTTTACTTATTCTATGTGTGCATGAATATAGCACTACCTAGGCTCCTAATCATGAGCCTATGTTCTTTCTCCTTGTGCATGAAGGAAGCATCTTGGAGAACAAGTAGAAGTAGCCAGGATCCATCAAGAGAAATCCTCTCTTTGATGATGCCTTTTTCATGTTGCAAAATTTATGGGCTTATTAAAGAGCTACAAATTTCCTAAAGTTATGTATCAATCACTTCCATGTAGTGATTTGGATGGGCTTAAGAAATGAAGTTGTTGTGTAAGCTTTGGAGAAACTTCTACCAAAATTCCTTGTAGAGCTCATAGAGATCATTTATGAAAAAAGATATGAGATTGAGGAGCTAACCAATGACATCCTAGTCTGTAGAAAACAATTGTACAAGCTTGCACAAAAAAGGAGCTATTGATATTTTACTGCAGACAACACATTACTCTTGAAAACTTGGCCTTTTAGAGTAATGCCCAATCTTCTAGGTTCTTAAGTTTTTGTTATAAGGTACATTAAAAGTTTTAAAAGTTAAAAGAGATTTCAAGTTATCTTTATCTCCATTAAAACTAACTTTAACATGGTCATGCAATTTTATTGATTTTGGCATATAGGATCCTCATCATTTAGCATTTTTGCAAAATCTACTACAAGATTTTTCCTAGCATCAAAACTAATGACCTTAGATGATGGCACATTTCAACGGACAATGAAAGGGATTGAGGCTCCATATAGTTTGGAGCAAGTATGAAAAATTGAAATGACTTCACTCTTTATGGTGTGAAATCCATAATGAGAAAGTAGAATGACCAAAAGAATCAAGCATTACCCTGAGATCTAAAAGTAAGTATAAGTATTTTTTTTTAGGAGTGAAAGATTGCACTAATAGTTAGATGTACTTATGGTATCTCAAATAAGCATCAATGATGCAAAATTTATTAATGTCACTAGCCTAGCAAAGGCATTTAATGTTAGATCCACTAGTGAAGCATAAAGCATGTTATTTTTTTTGATGTGTTAAAACCTTGAAAATGGAAAATTTGTCAATATGTTTTATGAGATACTTGTAGACCTAAGGAAGATAAATTTAGCACTTCAAGAAGACCAAGTAGATAGCAAGAATTAACAATATAGAATGTTAGAGTCCAAAAAAAGATGCAAGGAATTGGAGAAGAGCACAAGGAAAAGAGACATTCCAACTTTAAGAAAAGATGTCTTGCATAGTATTAAAACATCTCATACTGATAGAAGACATCTCTACTAAGAAGCCTAGTCTTAGGAAAGACATTTCATCAAAATAAGAGACGCCTCCCTTGCAAGTTGAGAAAATTAGCAACATGTCTTGGACTTACATAAGATGTATATCTTGCAAGTTTTGAAAATCAACAAGACATCTCTAGCCATGAGAAATTCATCTCATATGGCCATTTCTAGCCATTTTAGGGATTCCAATAGGTAAATAGATGGAAAAAAAGCTATAAAGGGAGGACATACTCAAGGGGAAAAGGCAAGCCTTAGACAAGCAATTGAGTAAGCATTATGTATACCTTTGTAAGTTCTTCTATTCTATATATTTTGTGGTAATTTTTATTGAGATTCAAAGCAAATAATCTAAAGAGTTAATTTAATTCTTCCTTGATTTTTCTTTTTTTTTGAAATTCTTATGGGGTTGGATGTGCTTCTTAAGGGAAGGCATCTTTTGTAAGGCTTAATAACTTATTGTAACCTTGAAGGATTGGATGTATTTCTTGAGAGAAAAATATCCCTTACAAAGCTAGAAAGCTTGCCTTATAAAGGTTGTGATGTCCTTGAAATCTCATTTCTAAAAGAATAAAGTCTAGATACATGTAAGAATATACCCAAGTTGGGAAACCACATAAAATTAGCTATACAAAAATTAGGTGTTGCTAGCATAAACTAATTCACCCCCATCTAAGTTCTTGATCATCAAGTGTTAACGGAGCCTTGGTACTCATGGTGTGAGTGTAACAACTTTGCATACTAGAAAGCAAAAATGTAAGGATTCTTTGAATCCATGGAGTTTGAAGTTTGGAAATCCATTCTAAAAGATCAAGAAGATAATTTTAGGAGAAATTATGATCACTCTCGAGCCAAGAGATGAGTGTTCTAATATTGATAAGAATGTATTTATGCTTGATTCTAAAGCTAGAAGTTTTATTTATTGTGCTCTTAGTAAACTTGAGTTTAATAGAATAGCTAGCTGCAAAACTACCAAAGGAAATTAGAAAGTATTAGAAGCTATCTATGAGGAAACCTTTCTAGTAAAATAATCCAAACTCTTAGTTTTACAAAGTGAAATGACAAGCTCAAAATTAATGAATGGGAAAAAATTAAGGATTACTTTTCTAGAGCTAATGATATAGTAGTAGCCATTAGGAAAACTGGGAAGGTTCTACTAGAAAGAAAAGTTATCATCAAAATAATAGAAATCTTGTAGCCTGAATTTAGACTAAAAATTACTACCATTGAAGAAATTAGGGATTGCTCTATCTTGAAGTTTGAAGAGCTACAAAGTGCACTTGTAGATATGAGACGAATCTCATAAGTGAAGGTGCCATTAAGGAGAAGCCTATAATCCTTAAATTTTTCATAAAAGAAAAAGAGTCATTTGATTGTAAAGAAAATAGTGATGATGAATTGGCTCTCTTATTAAGAAGAGTAAAAGGGCTTCTAGCATGAAAAGGAAAGAGCTTCAATCAAACAAGCACTAAAGGTAAAGAAAAAGGTAAGACTTTTCAAAATTCAAATTTTGATACTTCTTCTATAGAATGTTGGGTGTGGTGGAAGAGGTCCTATGGCTTTTGAATGTCCGAGTGGAAAAAGGTTGTAGAAAAAGGAGCACATCAAAGAAAAAAAGAAAACAAAAAAATTTACACACTAGCTGAAATGATGAATACAACAAAGAAGAAACTAATGATTCTTCAACAAGTTTACACTTTCTTTACATGCCCCTTGCACATGAAGCTCTCATCACCAACCATATTGATGATACAACATCAACTAAAGAATCTAAAGATACGATTGGAGAAAGGTATGATCTACTTTGCAAAGAGATAGTTTCCTTTTAAAATTTGTGTATCAAAATTAAATAAGCTTTGCATATTAAAGAAATTAAACTAGAATAAATTAATGGAAGGTACTTGAATCTTGAAAAGGAAAACTTAGACTAAGTGTTGAGGGTACAAAATCTAGTCCTTTCTAATGTGTAGATTAATAAGGAACTTGCAGACTTAAAGCTCATCAATGAAAAATTTACAAAAGAAAGGAAACCTAATTGGGACAAGGAAGAGAACCAAATAAAAAAAGAGGACTCGGAAACAACTCCCATGTTGAGGCATCAAAATTGTCTTAGAAAAATGAATGTATACATCTAGCACAATTAAGAAATTCTTTCTATTATTATTGTGGAAGGTATAGACATGTTCAATCATATTATCATTTAAGGACTAAATATTATAACATGACTATCTCATCTTATCCAAAGTATCCTAGTAAAGATATCTTGTAGAAAAAGAAGGTTTGGAAACCTAAGGAGAAAAAACCTAAACAAGGAATGTTTGTATAAGTTTCTCTCACTATCATTAAAAGAATCACTTGGTACATTGATAATGGATGTTCAAGACATATGATTGGAGATATATCTCAATTTACATAATTCTTAGAATAACACTATGGTATAATCATATTTGGAGATTATGCAAAAGCATTGATTAAAGATATTGATACTATTGAAGGTAAGAACCAACGTCATGTTAAAGAAGTATTCTATGTTGAAGGTCTTAAACATAATCTTCTTAGTGTTAGTCAACTCTAGGATTTAAATTTTAAAGTTATCTTCTCTAAGGACACATGTAAAGTAAAAGATTCATGTTCTTGAAACATAATTATAGAAGATAATAGAAAAGAAAATGTTTACACTACCATTTTAGAAAATACCACTAACTATAGTATTAAGTGTTTGATTAGAAATACAAGTGATGTTCAAACATGGCATAGAAAATTGGGTCACTTAAACATAGATATACTCAAAATCTTGCTTCTAAATACATGGTTCAAGAACTATCCAAGTTAAAGAACTTCATCATAAACACATGTGATGCTTTCCAGAAAGGCAAATAAACAAGAGTAAGATTTGGTAAGAAAAATTGCATTTCTACCTCACATCGTTTAGATTTACTTCATATGGAGTTTGTAGAACCTTCACAAACTTTTAGCTTAGGAAAGAAAAGATATTATCTTACCATTGTAGATGATTTTTCTTATTTCACATGGGTTGCCATCTTATATCAAATAGATGAAACTTTTGAACATTTTGTAAGAATTTGTAATCAGTTACAAAATAAGAAAGGCTATGCAATAAAAATGATCAGAAGTGATAATGGAAGAGAATTTAAAATTGCCAAATTTAAAGAATATTATCAGCTGAATAGAATTCATCATCAATTTTCTACCCCTAGAACTACCCAACAAAATGGACTTGCTAAACACAAAAACAAAGTTCTAAATAAAATGGGAAGAACCATCATAAATCACAAAAATATTCCCTATCATTTTTAGGTGAAAGTAATCGACACTACATGCTACATGTCCAATAGAGTTTTGGTAAGAAGATTCATCTCCAAAACTTCCTATGAGCTTTGGACTAACAAAAAACCTTCAGTAAGCTACTTTTATGTATTTGGTCCTAAATGTTTTATTTTGAATGAAAAGGATGCTTTAAGAAAATTTGATCCTAAACCTAATGAAGGTATTTTCCTAGGATATTCTATAGCTAGTAGGATGTATAGAGTTTATAACAAAATAAATAACACAATCAAGAAAACTATAAATTTGAAAATAGATGATAATGATGATCTTGATAGGTAAATTGATGATGAGGAAATCCCTATTTAGAAAAATAATCAAACATGCAAGTTGTGTTAGATAAAAAAACTCGAAATAGAAGATGAAAATAAGGATGATGTATTAGATAAAGAAACTGAAATAGAAGATCAAAGTAAAATGCCAAGATTGAGAAATTCACACTCCTAAAGATGTAATTGGATAATTAAATGACAAGATAAAAAGTAGGAGCAAAACAAGAGAGATATGTGCTTAGAATGCCTACATTTCATAAATTGAGCCTAGAAATTTTAGTAAAAAAAAAAGAGGAAGGATGAATCTTAGCTATCTAAGATGAGTTGAACCAATTTGTTAGAAATGCTGTGTGGAAACTTAATTCTAAACCCAACAACAAACAAATCATTGGAACAAAATGAATGTTTAGCAATAAAAAAATGAAAATGGAAACATAAAAAACAAAGCTTAATGAGTTGCTAAAGGATACAACCAATAAGAGGGTATTTATTTCAATGAAAATTTTGCTTCTTTAGTTAGGCTAGAATCCATTAGACCCCTTCTAGCTTATCCCATCATTTAAGGAATAAAATTATATCAAATATATGTTAAAAGTGCTTTCTTTAATGGAAATATTCAAGAGGAAGTCTTTTTTGAGCAACCCAAAGAATTTCTAGATCACGTTCAACTTGACTATATTTTTAAATTAAAGAAAGCTCTCTGTGGGTTCAAACAAGCTCCTAGGGCATAGTACGAGAGACTCTCTCACTATCTCTTAGACAATGGATTTGAAAGAGATAAAGATAATATAACTTTGTTTATAAAATTGATTGATAAAAATTTACTCATATATGTTGATGATATTATTTTTTGTGCTATTAACAAAAAACTATGCAACAAGTTTTTAGAACTTATGCAGAAAAAATTTGAGATGAGCATGATGGAAGAACTAAACAATTTTCTTGGATTTTAAGTTACTCAAAGCAAGGAAAGAACCTTTATTTGCCAAAAAATGTATACCAAAATTTTGTTGCAAAGATATAATCTTGTTGAAGCCAAACCTAAGATAACACCAATTACTACAAATCTGAAGCTCAGCAAAGATTAATAAGATAAATTAACTGATAAAAAAATTTGTAGAGGTATGATAGGGAGCTTGGTTTATCTAATTGCTAATCCTAAGGAATCATACTAAAAAGTTGTAAAAATAATTTTTTATTATCTAAAAGGTACTAATAACTGGGGATTTCAGTATCAAAAGGACTCCACACTTGATCTTGCTTGGTATTGTGATGTAGATTGGGAAGGATGCACAGATGATACATATCATTATGCAAAAATATGGGGATAGGATGATATCCTATTAGGTAAGTAAGGTATATCTTTCACTCAAGAAAACAACAAAAAGGAGGGGTATATATATAGGTGGAGTTTTTCCTAGAGATTTCCTTTTAGATGATGTCTAAAAAGGGGGAGAATTTCTTAATTTCTTGAGATTTGAGACATGATAGTTTGATGCTTGAATAAAATATTTATATTTGGTTTCTTCCTCACTTTAACATTATCACTATTGTATATTGAGATAATGTAGCTATATGCTCTATAATATTTGGGTATTTTTAATGAATATCATGATTAATCATTGTTGATGGTTGTGTTACTACCAATTCTTAATCTCCCCATCCTTCCTCTCCTTGTTGCAATAGAGAATTTATTTACATTGTCTTATCTAGTAATTTTTATATAAATATATTCCTATTATTACTTTCATGCTAACTCATTATTCAATTTGGGACATTACCAAAAGGGAGATATTGTTAACTTTTTTGGTGTATCAAAACTTTAAAAATGAAGAATTTGTCAATATGTTTTATAAGATACTTGTAGACCTACAAAAGATAAATTTGGTACTTCAAGAAGACTAAGTAGAAATCAAGAATGAACAATCTATAATGTTAGAGTCTAAGAGAAGATGCAAGGAACTCAAGAAGAACACAAGAACAAGAGACGTCCCAACTTCAAGGGAAGACATCTTGCAAACTATTGAGATGTCTCATATTGATAGAAGATGTCTCTACTGAGAAGCCTAATCTCAAGCAAGACATCTCTTGAAAACAAGAGACATGTTCCACTAAGATGAGACATCTTGTTCCAAGACAATACATCTTCTCGAAGATGTCTCCCTTGCAAGTTCAGAAAAGCAACAAGCCATCTTAACCTTACACAACACATCTCCCCTACAAGTTGTGAAAATCAATAAGATGTCTCTAGCTACAAGAAAGACATTTCATATGGTCATTTATAGCTATTTTAGGGCATCCAATGAACAAATGGAGGGAAATAAAGCTATAAATGGAGAACATACTCAAGAGGAAAAGGTAAGCCTTGGATAAGCAATTAAGCAAGCATTGTGTATACCTCAGTGAATTCAAGTTCTTCTATTCTCTATCTTTTGTTGTAAATTATATTAAGCTTTAAAGTAAGAAGTCTAAAGAGTTAGTTCAATTCTTCCTTGATTTTATTTTTTCTTATTGAAAGCCCTATGGGGTTGGATGTGTTTCTTGAGAGAAAAACATCCCTTACACAGCTAGAGAGCTTACCATGGAAAGGTTGTGATACCCTTGAAATCACATTTTTTAAGGAATAAAATCCAAAGGTGTGTAAGAATTCTACACTATGAGTGTGGACATACCCAACTTGGGAAACCACATAAAATCATCTATGTAAAAATTAGGTATTACTAGCATGAACTTATTTTCCCCCTTTAAGTTCTCAATCATCAAAGCACTCAAAAGTTGTTATTTAAAGGTGAAGGCATCAAATATTTTAATAAGTTTGACAAGATAGATATTTTGGGTGCTTTGGGTTTGAAGCATCCCTACCCTAGTACAAAGTGCATCAACTTAATAAAGAGCTACTTTGTAGAAAAGGTTATCTTTATAGTTTATGTAGACTAAAAGCAAGTCATCATTGCTTGGGACCTAGCTAAAATGAGATATTGATTAGGATTTCTAAAGTAGAGAATAGAGATTTATAGCTTGAAGCCAGATTAAGTAGAGCTAATAGTCATAGAAGAATGGATTGGTTCAAAGAATAGGGATACCATATGATGAAATATGTTGTTCATCTGCTCCAACGTTAGGGGGTATATTGCTAATCACTTGTCTTAGTTGTAATGGAACGATAAAGAGGAAGAAAATCTATTATCTGATATGTTTCTTGATGAAATCCTCTTTGGTGGGGCTATAACTAAATAATTTCCCAATGAGCCTAAATGGTATGATGGCATTCTCACCTATCTTCTCACCTAGGAGATGCCACAAGGGTTCGACCATCAAAAGAAACAGTAGTTTCTTCACTAGGTAAAACACTTCATAGAGATCAATAGACACCTCTACAAGGTGTGCATTGATGTCTTGGTTTGTTGGTGTGTCCTTGATGTTGATCAACTATGTGTTCTCCAAGACACTAATGAAGGTCCTTGTGGAGGACACTATGCTAAGAGATGCACAACCATTAAAATCCTGATGGTAGGGTACTATTGGCCAATAATCTTCAAGGATGCTCATCATTACATTTGCTCTTATGAACAATGCCAATAAGATGGTAGAATGACTACTCAAATGGAGGAACCTCAAAAATGGATTCAACCACTAGAACCCTTTGACATTTGGGGCATTGATTTCATGGGTTCCATCACACCCATGTCAAATGGAAAGGCATACATCATAGTTGCTATTGACTATTGTACAAAATGGGCAGAAGTAGAAGCCATCATCAATTATACATCTTCTACCACTACTTGGTTTGTACAAAAAAATGTTGTAAATAGGTTTGGTGTGCCACATGCATTAATTTCTAATAATGGAACTCACTTTACAAGCACTACCTTTCGAAAGCTCATGCAATACTTGGGGTTGAACATAAACTCACAACACCTTACCATCCCCAAGCTAATGGTCAAGTTGAGGTTACCAATAGGAAAATCACAAGGATACTAACAAGAACTTTTAGCAAATATAGGAAATACTGGAGCACAAAACTCAACAATGCCCTTTGGGCCTACTGCTCAACATGGAAGCTTGTGTATGGAAAATTACCTACACTTCCTATTCAATCTGAGTTCTATACACTTTCAACTACTTATGACCTTGACCTTAACTTAAATCTAGCCTAAAAAAATGACTAATGAATCTTAAATTGCTAGACAAAAATCAATTGGTATTCCTATTATCTAATGAGTTGCACAAGGCCTATAACAAAAAGTGTCATGACCAAAAACTTAGAAAAGTCAAATTTCAGCCAAGAGATAAGGTTCTCTACTAGAACCCCACACATGTACCTCAACGAACTAAGTTTTAAACATTGTGGGAATGACCTTTCATCATTTACAAGAATTTTCCTTCTAGGAAGATGATGATCTATAAATCTAAGAGCCCAACCAAGAAATAGCTAGTCAACATCCAACAAATTAAACCTTTCCATGAGTATAAGCCAGCTAATAGAACAAACACATCATCACATGGACAAAAACACTTCATATTTTGGATCTCCTTCTTCAACTTAGTTGTGGGGGAGACGGCCACCCATGCTAACTATATAAGTGCCTCCTCAATTTTTCAACTTTTTGTTTTACACATTCTTTATTTTTCATCTTTTTGTTTTCATGTTATTATTCTTTTCTAATTTTTTTTACATCACCATTAGTATATTTGCTATTTCTTAAACATTTTACACTCTATTTTATATTTTATTTTATTTTATTTTGATGTGATTTTCTAAATTTTTGTTAATAAGTGCTAGGTACAATGGTAATGTGTTGCTTGATGGTGGTATGTACTATTTTTGTTATTTGATTGTTGGTGTTTGGTTTATGGCTTTGAATTTCATTATAGATAATTAGAACATGGTTTCTTTTTCATGCAACACGTCCACAACATCCACCCATCTACAAACTCTATGGTTTTCCTTGTTTTGAAAATGTGTAATCCCTTTTTCATTAATAAAACTTTAATAAATTTGTGACTTTGGTAGTTTCCAAAATTGGAAAAGATTCAAAGGTTTGAATAGGGTGTGGCTTCAAGGGGATTCAATATTCTTTGTGCCTTTTTGTTTTCCTATGTGCATGTGTGTTTTTATGGATTTCTTATCATTCCATGTTGACCAATAAAAGGAAGTTAAATCCTTACATGGTGTGGTTCTCATGAAAAAGAAAAAAAATAATGAAAAACGATGAGAATTCAAAGAACATCCCTTGAACAAAATAAATGCATGTGTCCTTACATGGTGTGGTTCTCATCAAAAAGAAAAAAATGAAAAAACAATGAGAATTCAAAGCACACCCCTTGAACAAAATAAATGCATGTGTCTTTGCATGGTGTGGTTTCCATTTCAAAAAAGAATGGGAATTCAAAGCACACCCCTTAGATAAAATAAACGGGCTACAAGCACTATTTATGGGACTTAACCCCTCTAACTAAGGCTCTTTATCACTTCCTACTTCTTCTCTAATCAGGAATGGTGGTTGTTCTGTGGGAGCACTCTTATGTCTCAAGAGATGGAATAGTCTTAGAATGGCAATGTGAAGTCATTGAATGTGGTTGGTTTTGGTCTAGACTAAGGATGGATCTTATCAAAGTCATTTAACCATAAAATCCACAACGGACTTCATGTGATCTTGATCATGAACTCCATTCCACATTCTCTTATCTATCTATGCTTTTCATGTCTCACCTCACTGTCAGTTTCATGTTCTGGTTCAATGTCCTAGTTTGATGTGTAAAAATTCTTAGTTACTTTCTTTCAAGTTTTTGTACTTAACCTTCTATAACCATTAATCATCCATAAAGCCCACAAACTCTTTGGTTTGAACTTATGCAAGGGCATAAGAGGCCTATGCCTACTTTGGGAAGGACCCACTTGCATATCTTTTTATTGGATTAGTTAAGTTCTTTACCCTTAGACACTCTTACAATCAAATTATTTTTATTTACCCCATCAATGACATCCAATTGTGCACTTCTTCACAACATTTTTCCATGAACTTTTCTTTTTATTTATTATGAATTCTTACACCCTCTTCAAATATTTTCCTCTGTTGAACTCTTTCAAATGCATTGGATTGCTTATCTATTTTATCCTATTTGTCAACCTTCTCACTAACACTACTAAAAGAATAAATTTACCATAGTTACAACTTAGCTGAGTGTAACCACTGATGAGACNTTACCATAGTTACAACTTAGCTGAGTGTAACCACTGATGAGACAAGGCATTTAATAGTTATGTGTTACACATTGCATGCTAATTCATGATGCTATTATGACTCCAGTGGGAATCATGGATTGGAAGTGGGACTATCTTCACCAAGGATGATGTAGTAGTACCACACAATGAGGACCATTCAAGATTATTGGATGTTCTCTCTCATTTTTCTACTACCAAGAGGCATTGGATGTCAGTGCTATCTAGGGTGTTTACTTCTTTTATCATGAATACCTAATTTTGTAAAAGATTGTATCTCTATATACTTGGGCACTCAAAGTTTGTGTATTCCATCTGAGTTAGTTTGTATGTCAGTCAATAATCCCATACCTACCCAATATATTTTGTAAGGAACTTGTTCTCCTATTCTACACTCAAGGATGAATTTTCATTCAGTCATGGAGGTATGATGAAACACATTGTTCATCTGCTCTGATGTCGAGTATCTGACGTTGAGGCTCTCGATTTGGCATCAGTTTTGGTCATTTTTTAGTCAAAGTAACGAAGCTCTTGCAATTTATTTTCTCTAGAGTTAGTATATTTTCTGAGTGCCTGTAGAAGGAGTCTAAGTGTGTACAATTCTTTGTTCAAACACTAACGTACCTCAGTGCAGCAGTGTGATAGGAATAAAATGAGCTTTTTTGATAATCCTTGTAGCACTAAGAATAGATTAATGTTTCTTTTAATGCACTTTACGAATGCACTCTACTTTAATGCATTTGAATTAAGCAATTACTTTCTAGCAGTTAATGAATACAAGCACAACCACTTCAAGCATACATATAGTACTTGGTAACCCAGCAACACTTAACGTTTGGTAGCCCAGTAGCACTATATGTGTTCAGGATGTGTCTAGGAAAGTGGGGCAGTTGTGTTAGGCTAGCTAGAAAATAGATGAATTAGATCTTCAATTACTTTACCTTTCATTCTTGTTATAGGCGATCAAAATTATAAAACATAAAATAAGAAAATCATGCATCTCAATTACACTTAAACCATACCCCTGAGCTTCACAAGTGTAGTTGGGAAGACAATAAATGTTCTCAATGCCTATTTCACTTCCTAAAAGAGTTAGTGCACTAGAGAACTATAGGTCCATAAAATTTAAGCATATCATGCGTAAATGCCTTAGTGATTCGTATGGTTGGGCATAGGGGTATCTCACCACTCATCACCATCAACATTTAGAAGAAGATCAATAAAGACTTAAAAAATTTATTCCCCATGTTTGTTGAAAGGCTAATTTATAACAAAATTGGTAAAAAATGGAAGTTGATCCCCAAGAAGTTATATGAACCTATATCCCAAGGAAGGATAGGTAACTATCAAGGGGTAGTTGAAAAGATGGAAAAGTTTTCCTAAGGACAAAAAGAAAAAGGAAAAGACAATGAACAAAAGGCTTAATTTTGGGCTTTATTATAATTTAATAAAAGTAGTGGAAACTTTATTTTCCAAATACAGGAGGAAGCAATCAAATGTTGCTTCAAATGTAAAATTTAGGCCTCCATTATGCTAACACTTGGGGAGTTTGATATTTGCGTATAGTATTAGTAATAGGGATCTTTTAACATTAACATCAAATACTAGGGAGTAGGTCTTCTCTTTAGTATATGAGAACATTAAAGAGCCAAAGAAGCAAATAAGTAGTAATGCACAAGCAAGAAAGAAGGAAATTTTGGAAAGCACCTTCAAAACTATAGAAAAGAAAAATGCTTCTAAAGAAAGAAAACCTCTTTCATAGGAGGAAGACATCTCCTCGAAGACTCCCAAAATAAAGATCTTCCAAGAGAAGCTACAAGAAAAAATAAGCGAGTATTTATTTTTCTTAATTTACATTTATCCTTTTTTTTATTTAAGTTTAAATGACATCACATAGTTTTTAGTATTGATAACCATGAACTGTGATGTAATGTTAACACTTTGCTTATATTTTTCAACGGCTACTTAGGAAAAGAGAGCTCTAGAACATGAAGTGAAAAAGCTATGTTCTAGACTTTCTTCTATCCTTAAAGGCCTTAAGGAAGCTATAAGGAAAGATGAGTTAGATTTTCTAACTAACTTACTTTTATTAGAGGAGAATGAAAAACTATAGATAGATCTAGGTTTGGTATGGATTCCAAGCATGAACTTGTTGTAGACAGAGAGGAAAAACTGATGGAGAATCTTTGGTATTAAAAATGTTTGTAGTCTTCAAGACCCAATAGTGAGAGAGAGCTACAGTAAAAATCATTAGTGGATTCTTCATTGGAAGAACCAATCCAAATCAGTATTCCTATTGATTCAACAGGAGCATCTTCTTTTGAAATGGAATCTGTGAAGGGAAAAACTATGCATGGAATGTTCAAGATGATGGATGAAGACAAAGATGGAATAGTAAGTGCATCAGAGATATGCATATTCTTGGATAGGCTGAAAATGCAAATGCCCTTGAAGGAAGTAGAATTCATGGTAAATTCCATTTCTGAAAATGGGAATCATTTTTTAATGCATCAAGAGTTTGATGAGATGCATTGTATTTTGTTCAAGGATGGCAATGATAAGGAAGATGATGAAGGTGAGTTATTATACATGTTCAATGTGTTTGATGAAAACTACGATGAAATTGTTCTACTTCTGGGTAGATATGTAGGCACATGTAATGATGATGATGATGATGATGATAATGAGGAATAATGGCGATGGCATTGTAGAGAAATAATTTGCAAGATTAATCGTAACAAAGATGGTGTGATTGATTTTCAGGAATTCAAGATTCTCATGTCTTCTCTATCCATTTAATGTTGATTCATGCATTCATTCACAATGTGAAACTAAATTTGAAGTTTTCTATCATATACAAGAAAATACCTTGTGAATTTATCCCTTTAAATTTACTCACAAAATTTAGTTACAGTCATTTCAGTTACATAATTTATTTGTCTCACATGTGTTTGAAACTTTGAAGTAACTATATCTTTTTATGCATTTAGATGCTTGAATAGTTCTTTGTAGTGGTACATTGTAATGGGATTAACTTAAGGTTCACATGTTTGAAACTTAGCATCACAACCTCATAAAGCCCACTCCATTAAATGGCCAAAATGTTCCAACAGTAATATGGTAAGTTCCTTTTGATGTTTCATTAAAATATTATATGTAGTTTTGCAAATGTCAAAAGTAACATAACCTATTTTTGTCTTTTTCAAAAATGAAAAAGAAAATATAGGCTTGCATGAAGGTCAAGCAATTGATATTGGAGGGTTTGGCTAGGAACATGAAGAGAAAGTTAAACTTAATCTTTCCAAGAGAAGGTAAATAGAATTAATATTATTATCAAGATAGCAAAGGCTAATGTTAGTAGTAACTCCATTAAATGGCCAAAATGTTCCAATAGTAATAAGATCTAAACTCCACACATCATATGGTAAGTTCTTTTTGATGTTTCATTAAAATATTATATGTAGTTTTGCAAATGTCAAAAGTAACATAACCGATTTTTGTCTTTTTCAAAAATGAAAAAGAAAATATAGGCTTGCATGAAGGCCAAGCAAGTGATATTGGAGGGTTTGGATAGGAACATGAAGAGAAAGTTAAACTTAATCTTTCCAAGAGAAGGTAAATAGACTTAATATTATTATCAAGATAGCAAAGGCTAATGTTAGTAGTAGAGACTCTAACCTCCTTTGTTTATCATGTAGAAATAAAAGTTAATCTAAATAAGGATCAGGTAACATTCCATAATCTAGCAATAAAGATAGGCATAGTGCCAGAAGGCAAAGCTATAGAAAAAATAATTGCACCTCTCAATTATTCCTAGGACATTAAAGTATTAGCCATCAAGCAAGCTAATACAAATGTCATACTTCTAGATTCATTAGAGTAAGCATGCAAGAAACAAGAGGAGAAAAAGAGGCAAATAAAGATGTTTTCTGAGAAAGTATAGCTCCTTGAGGCTAAGCTAAGAGGTAGCACCATGATTAGGCACAATTCTCCTCCTCATCCATGTTGGAGAAAGAAGAATAAAATTATAGAATTTCAAAGAACTTTGATGGAGAAAGAAAGAACAACACTATCCATGACATGATCCATGAGCAACTGAAGAAATTATTTGATAGCATGGGAGAATTGAGGCAAAAAGAATTAAACTAATAAGCGATGGTATAAAAGGGAATACTATAAACTATTGAAAGAAAATAAAGAGCTGTATGTGGATATAGAAATAA
Source organism: Gnetum montanum (assembly GCA_015680685.1). Lineage (NCBI taxonomy): Eukaryota > Viridiplantae > Streptophyta > Gnetopsida > Gnetales > Gnetaceae > Gnetum > Gnetum montanum. Next base: position 146,323 of record MNCI01003829.1, read on the forward strand.
GAAGTCTAATTATTAAAAAAACCAAGTTATTATGTTATTGTATTAGAAATGAAAATTTAAGCAATTATGTAAGAATAAAGAAAAACCTCTTTCTTAGTAGAGGATATGTTAAGTTCTCCAAAGCCTAGGTCATCAAACTTGATATTAGGGATAGACTCATCATTTAGGGCTATCAAGTCTTTAGTATCAATAAAGTTCTTAGAATACCTATAGGTTCAATTTTAATATCAACTAGTTCATCACTAAGCTAATAAGGTCATGCTTTATTATCTAAGATAATTATCTCATGATTAGGAAAGGGAAAGTGAATATCTTAATGTATAGGATATGATGCTGCATGATTTTGAGCTAGTCGAGAACATCCTAGCATTCTATTCATACCAAGACATTCATGTATGATCATGAAAAGGGATTTAGAATATATAAAATCACCTACCATGAATAACAACCTAAGGAAACCTATAGCTTCTACTAGCATACCATTAAAGGAAATGAAATTAGTACAAGTTTTATTGAAGGTTACTTGATCATGAAGACCGAGATGCTTGGCAATAGCCCATGTGATCATGTTAGATCTAGCACCATCATCAACATGTATTAGTGGATTCAAAGCATCAATTAATACTTTGATAGTAATGTAGAGTGGTAGCTAACAAATATCTTTTGTCTTCAAATTAGTATTAATATTCTTACCATGGAAGTTCAAACTATCTAATCCATAATGAGGGACTTGAAGAAAGGATGATATAGCCTCTGTCTAAGCTGGAATGTTACTTGGAATCATAATTCTCTTAAGAATATCATATAAAACAACCCAATGCTCTTTAGAAGTTACTATGAGGTTGTACAAGGATAAGTTAGTTCCTTTTGAATGGATCATAGTTGTCATTTGTTATAGGACCTTATTATCCATTGATTGAGATTATTGTAGAGTTAATGCCATTGTGACTAGCTATATAGAATTAAAGGAACAGGTTCCTCATGTTGGTAGAAAGAAACCTTCTTTGATGTTTTATAAGGTTGCTTAGATACATCAAGAACTTGCTTCTTATGTTTGTCTATTTATAACTCATTGGTCTATTGGCTATAGGTAAGGATTTTTACCTATAAGGTGATGAGAAGAAATTATTAGATATTTGGGATATAGTAGGTAAAGGGTATTTTGATATTTAACATGGTATGGAATAGGTTAGAAGTAGGAAGGACTAATGGGTTGAGTAATGGAAGTAAAATGATGGGGATGGAAATGGTATGAGATATAGCTAGGTTTTAGCTAATTGGAATAGAGTGGATGCTATAAGGAAATAAGAAAGGGTGATTTAAATTTGATGAAGTGGTGGTGTAGTCAGACCAACAAATAATATAAGGCTTTCAATATTTTTCAAATAAATTATTGATGATGCTCATAGTTAAACCAATGAATGACATAAGGCTCCTTAGGTGAGGAGTTACAAGTTTTATATTTTAGATTGAAAGCTGAAATAGTGTTTCTAGCTTCCAAGGGATTTTAAAATACTTCTAACTACTTATTGTCTAGATGCATAGGGGATGGCTCACTTGCCACTATTGTCTTGTCCTTATTTATGAGATTCTAAATATCATCCTTCAAATTCCTGTAGTTATCTATGTCCTGATTGGCAGTCTTATTATAATAATAGTACTTCTACTAGTTATACCACTTAGACACCTTAGGGTCACCTTCTTACCTTTAAGAAGGATTCAATACTATGAGTTGAATGCAACAGTAATGTGTTCTTTCTTGATTAGGAACCTACTTTCTCTTAAGATGACCATCCCTAAGAAAAATATTAAGAAGCAGAGAATACCTCATGGGTGTCTTAGTGTATTGATCTCTATTTATTTAAGGTTAGTATTATTGAATTGAAGAAAAATTACTTGAGAAAACATTGTTTTGTCCCTTAGAAAAGGAATAAATATCTTGTGAAGTTGGTTGTCCCTTCTCTTGTTTTATAGCCTTCTTAGCTTTGTTATGGGTTGATAGGAATTCTTGATCACCACATTGAATGATGACTTTTGAATGTGTCTGGTAGTTAGCAAGTTATCATTTAGAGAATGAGGCTTAGAATAAGTCATCTTCTTTTGAATATAGTCAATGAGTATAGCTTCAATAATGCCCTATAAGTAGCATTCCTCCAAATGATATAGTAACTTAGTTAATATCGCTATCCATCAAGAAATGAACTTATTAAGATATTCATTTGGAGCTTGATTAATATCTATAAAGAACATAATGCCAATGCTTTAAGGAACATTGAACTTGAAACATTCAATGAAAGCCATTAATAGTTTTTTCTAGAGAACTAATAGATCCATGAGGCAATGATATATACCATTCCAAAGCTCTTCCAAAAAGAGAGTTAGAGAAACATCTCAGCATGATGTGATGGTAAGGGGCAAGAAGCATGCATTCATTTTTGAATGTGACTACATGATTCATAGGATCTCTTATTTTATTATTATACTTTGTAAAAGATGATGGTGAAACTCCCTTGGGTAGGACTAGTAGGGGAATAATAGAAATTATAGAATCACTTAGGATCTTATCCAAGGAAATGAGAAAATTTTCTTACATGATCAATGCCTTAGCTACTTTGTTTTCAATGCTTTGGAGATGAAGCATAACATCTTTAAGTAGTGCTAACAACTATGAAACTATTCTATAAAAGTGAGAGACAAGTTAAGTGATGATGTCAAAGGGGGATGCATGTACAAAATGGATCCAAATGTAGTGAAAGTAGGTGTGCCTAACAAAATAGAATTAGATGGCTATAGAGGAAAACATGGTGCATTGCTAGATTAGAAAATGCTAAATAGCAATGAAGTAGTAGAAACAAAAAATGGACTAAAAAGGATGTATTGTTAGTTGAGATTGAAGAATGGAGTATCGAGATCCAAAAAAATGGATTGGAAAAATAAAAAGAAATGAGAATTCTAACATTGTTATGAGGAAACAAATGCTAGGATGAAGGAATAGATCTCAAGGAAAGACTAAGTGGTCTCATGATGGGGGCCATAGATCTAGGTGAAGAACTTTGAGCAACTATGACACTGATGTTGTGTATATGCTGTGAAAGAGGGTTAGTCTTGCCAAGCTCTTTAGCTAATTGTTCTTCAACTTCATCTATTAAATAAACTTCTAGTTCAAAGGCTATACTTCTCCCTTTCTTTTTACTAGTGATGTGAGGACCAAGAGGTTCTAGAATTATCTTCATCCTAGCCACTTCAATCTATTAGTGTATCATTTCTTGTATCTTTTCTTGCTCCATGATGAATTTTACAATTTCTTTAGCTTCTCCATGATCCAATTCAATTCGATGATCTAGATTATGGAGGAAAGAAAGAAGATCATTGTCATGATCATATTCTATCATAAGTTTGAACATCTCTAGTATAAGTAAGAAGACTAGCTTCCCCTTAGTAGAAGCTATCTTATAGTCACTTAGGATTAATCATTCTAAGAATCTCTAATTTCTTCTTCCATCACTAAGCCTCTAAAGTTTAAAGAAATGTGGCGAGTACATCACCAAGCACTTCTATAATTCTCAATGTATTTTTGATATGTTTGTTTTATTTGTGTGAGTCTCTTCTTGTGTTGACATTTTTTATGATGATTCTAGGATGTTTTATCATGTTTGGAGGTTTTGTGAGCCTATTTTGATGAGTTAGGGGGTTCATGTATCTATGGGGACTTTTTTGGAGGCATTTGAAGGTTCCAGAACTTAAAACAAGCATCCTTATTCTTGGACCTGGTAGGATAAACGTATTCTCTACATTGTAGATGTTTCCCCAACATGCAAGACATCTCCTTTGGCATGTCTACACTCAAGAAATACATCACCCCTTCCTCCAAGATGTCTCACACAAATTTCAATGGATATTAAATTGAATTGTATATGGGAGGGAAGACAAAAGGTCACACCAAGAGGATACAAATAAGAGTCTAAGAATTAAGTTTAGGAGGCTAATTAGGATAATCAAAGGAAGCAAGTTAGTCTTAAGAAGAAGGCTAGTCTTTTGTGATCTTATGCAAGGAGAGAGATTGTATAAGAGGAATTTCAAAGCTTATGCAAGAGAGAGCTTGTGCAAGAAGAATTAAGTGAGAGGCAAGGGAGAGCACCTAAGAAAGGTTGAGAGAATCTCTTATAAGTGTCTTGTCTTGAGCTTTAGCCTCATTATGAGTAATTGAGGCTTGAGAGGGGACATGTGTGACCTCTAAGATCCTTGGAAAAGTTGTGAGTTAAACTTGTTTCCTCATATTTAATGTATTTTCCTACATTTTGAGAGTTCTTTTAATAAAAGGAAAATTTTCTTGATTTCATTGTGTTGTTCATATTTTCTAAACTGAAATTACTTATAAAGCTTATGGAATGGGTCCTTTTGGGATCTATTGAGGTAGGCTCCTCATTAGATTGGTATCAAAGCACTTGGTTTGGAAGTTTTCACACTTTAATTATTGATCTTCATTAAGATTTTAAAGAAATATTGAAGCTTTATAGCCACTTAGGATTTGAAGAACCCAAGATTAGTAAATATTTCTTGAATCTTATAAGATCAAGTTTCTTTTTTAATAATTGAGCATCCATTTTCTTGAAAGGCTAGGATTTGAAGTTAATCACATCTTCATTACACTTTGTGTTACCTTAAATTATAAGAATTAGTTAAATATCTCATCTTGTTGCTTTAATATTTTACCTTTAGCTTTATGAAAGGCATGGCTTCTAAGAAGAAGACTAATCAAGAGCTTTAAGAGCTCAAAGACTCCTTTAAGGCTTTTTTGGCTGAGATGCAAAAAGTCCTTCCCAAAGTAATGACTTGAAAACATCAATATTTTGAATAAGCTTCAAGAAGAAGTGAGTATAAAATTGAAGAAGAGAATCCTTTTACATCTATGCAAAGATCAATAGGAAGAAATAATCAAAGAACTCCAAGGAGAGAAGAAACTAGAGTTCAAAGGTATGAGCAAAGGTTTCTTTTTCTTCATAATAATGAGGAAAATGATGATGAAAGGTTTGTAAAGATCTTAAGAAGTGCTTTAAGAGTTTCCCATATAGAAATTTCCATTTTTAAAGGTGTTGAGGTACATATTTCTTTCTTTCTTAGATTAGAGTTTTGAATAAGTATTTTCTTATTGAGCAATTTTCTGGTGAGTAAATGATTCATGTGGTTGCAAGTAAACTTGATGGATTGGTAGCCAAATGGTGGAATAATGAATGTTTCAAATACTTTGAAGAACATGAAAAGCCTATTAAGAGTTGGCAACTTATGAAATTCATGCTAAAGTAAAAGTTTGAGAAGACATCCTTCCGTCATGAAGCCACAAAGAATCCAGAATTTCTTAGATAAGGAGATTATGAGGTAAAAGATTTTTATGTTGAATTTTGTAAAGCTTTGGAAAAGGATGATGTTCATTGGACTAAGTATGAGAAAGATTCTAACTTCATTATTGGATTAAGAATGCAATATTAGCAAGAATTAACATTCTATGAGCCTAATACTCTTGATGAAGTGTATGATCTTGCTCTTAAGGCTGAAATGAAACGTACAAAGTTTGGCTTAAAAAGAATAAAGATCATAAGAAAAGGCATGAGAAAGAAATAGCTCACAAGCCAAGGAAATCATCCAAGGAGAATGGTAAAAATGAGCCAAAGAATAAGGAAAGGATGTCTACTTCTCTTAGGAGGGGAAGAATAAGGAAACAATCTCTATGAGATAAAGATATATGTTATAATTGTGGTGAATTAGGTCATAAACAATGGGAATGCACAAAGCTAGAGAAGAATGCCTCTAAGGATAAGAAAATTCAAACTATGCAAGAAGATGAACCTAAATCTTTAAAGAAGGTATGTGAACATGATTCTTTATATATTGCTAACCACAGTTGAATAGTTGTACTTTTCTTTGAACATGTTAGTATCAATGAAGAGGTTATAAGGAAGTGTTTGTTTAGAACTCATTGTGATGTTAAATGTCATTCCTTGAGTGTAGTCATTGATGATGGAGCATAAGAAAATGTGATTTCTACCAAGGCTATGAAGCCATTACATATAGCTATAATTCCTCATCTTAATCCATACAAAGTACATTGCTTAATGAAGAATCATTATAAGAAGTTTAAGGAATAGTGCCTTATTGATTATTTCATTATATATTTTTATGATTAGATTCTTTCTAATGTATTACCTATTGATTACGAAAATCTTGTATTTTGTAGAACATGAAATTATGATAATAAGGCTATCTTTGATGGAAAAAATAATAGTTGGACTATGTGACAAGGTAATCATAAGTTTAGGTTATTGTCCACTATTATTAATAGTAAGGTTTATAACTTGAATTCTTCATTGATGCTTCCTAGTTACAAGGAAAATGTAAGGATGAATGCTATTTATAATGATGAAATTTTCTTTGATTCTAAAAATAATTTATTTGATATGGATGCTATTACTAATTGTGTGAAGTCTCATATGAATGAGAAAAAGTTTGTTCATGCTACTATTCAATCTTGGATGTTGATGGCATTAGAATATTAGTTGATGCTTTTGGAAACTTGTGTAAGTATTGGGCTAAAATTTGTATTTGCAAGGGGATTCTAGAAGAGTAAGGAAGGTCAGTTGGCCATAAGTGGAGAAATATCATTGGTCTTAGGGCATTATGTAAACAAGCTTACTTCATGGATGAATGCTAACAATTATTTTTTCAAATACTTGTGTAACTTTTATGCAAGTTTGAGTCATGATGGGGATGCAATGGAAGCATTCAAACAAGATGCTCAAATGAAGAAAGCATGATGGGACATGAGGAAAAGCCTCCATAAGCAAGATAAGTTCAAAACCAAAACCTCAAATAATACTCATTCTCATGTTTTTGATGCATTGAGTCTTGATTGTTATGCTAAGTATGATGGTATTGATTCATGGAGGCATGGTGCCTTCTAGCTTTTAAAAGGTCATTAAGCATGATATTTTTAATAGTGGGATAGATGATGAGGACATCACCTAGTCCTTATATAATCCTCAACATATTTTGGATATGTGTGCTCTATTTTTGGGAGTGTCTTCTTATGTTAACCTTTTTGATGATTAATAAATCATATCTTTCATCAACTATGATATCACGCGTCCAATATTGGAGCTGTGATATCATGTATCCAATATCATAGACACGTGCGGGCCTATAAATACAACACGTAGGTACATGGTCCACAAACAGTTTCACTCCAACCTTAGCAAAATTCTATCAATTTTTTTCTTGATTTTAGCACTTAGCACTTAGTAGTGCATGTCTTTAGTGTGATGTTAAGTGATTGGATAGTGTTTATTCAAGTAGAATGTACTTGGACATGTTTCATGACTGAAAATAAAGACCAAGATTACTTTGCATCATTGCAACATCACTTAGATTTCTTACTGTTTACTTAGCATAATGTTCATTATTTTGACTTAGTATAACATTTACTATTTTCCTAGTTACTGTTACTTTCTACACACTTTACTATTAATGTTGTTAAGTAGAATGGATATGACTAATTCCAAGCATTAAGTGTGATTGTTTGGTAACCCAGTAGTATTATCACTTAGTTCACCCTGTAGCGAAATACTTGATAATCCTAGTAACAATTGCATGAGTCCAAGATGTGTATGGAGAATTAGGAATAGATGTCCACCACACTAGGTTAGATTAGATCTATTTATTGTTACTTAGATTTACAAACCACTTCATTTACCTTATGTTCACTAGGAGTAAAATCAACACATCATAAACCTCATTGTGAGTTAAACCATATGCATTGATTTTACTAGCTCATGTGGGAAGACAATGATCACAAACTTAAATCAATTACTAGCATAACTACATTGTCTTGTCCACAAAATTTGATTGGGCTACACATGAACACTCATATCTCATATCGTTGGGTGTTGGATTACTCCACTGCTTATCAATGATGATTCCAATGTGTTTTGGCATGTTTGGAGATGTTTTGAGCCTATTTTGATGAGTTTCAAGGGTTCAAGAATCTATGGGGACTTATTTGAAGATATCCAAAGGTTTTAGATCTCAAAATAAGAATCTTTATTCTTGGCCATAGTAGGAGAGACGTCTCCCCTACAATGTAGATGTCTCCCCAACATGCAAGATGTCTCTTGCAAGACATATCCTTTGACATCTCTACACTTGGGAAAGATGTCTCCTCTTTCTCTAAGATGTCTCAAACGAATTTCAACAGATATCATATTAAATTATGAATGAGAGGGAAGATGAAAGATCACACTAAGAAGCTATAAATAAGAGTATAAGTATTAAGTTTAGGAGGCTAATCAGGTTAATCAAAGGAAGCAAGTTAGTCTCTAGGAGAAGACTAGTCCAAGAGAGAATGTTAGTCTTTTGTGATCTTGTGCAAGGAGAGAGCTTGTGTAAGAAGAATTGAGTGAGAGGCAAAGAAGAGAACTTGAGAAATACTAAGAGAATCTCCTATAAGTGTCTTATCTTAAGCTTTAGCTTCAATGTGAGTAATTAAGGATTGAGAGCTGACATGTGTGCCCTATAAGATCCTTGGAAGAGTTGTGAGTTGAGCTTGGCTCCTCATCTTTGATATATTTCACTACATTTTAAGAGTTTTCTTTTTTTTTTAATAAAATGGAGATTTTCTCCATTTCATTATGTTATTCTTATTTTCTAAGTTGAAATTACGTAGGAAGCTTGTGGAATGGGTCCTTTTGAGGTCTATTGAGGTAGGCTCCTCATCAAAATCTAAATGAGAAGATGACACTATAGCTGCGAATGTGTTGTAGTAGTAACTGTGACTTGATAGGGTTATTACTAGAGCTTTGGTTTTCCATGCAATCAAGTTTAAACTTGAAATAAAAAGTGAGAATATATGTTCAAGACAAACATGAAAGTCATAGTAGAAATGATGTGACCTCAATGTTTTGATGTGGCACATTGTTGAAACTAATAAAGTGTTAAAGAGCACTCTAGAAATTATGTTAATTTCATAGGCCCTCTTTTTAGTGTCAAAAGATGTTATAAATTCAAGATTCAACAAAAACCTACATGAAAATGAGCTAAGCTTTCCATGATCATCAAACATTATAAAGAAATGAATTTTAAAATTAAAAAGATACTTGCAGATTATTAGAAATTCTAATAATCTAGGGTTGTATTTTTGCCAAATATGAGAGAAGCAACAAGTGGAAATAAATATGTAGAATAACTAGCAAAATGAAGTAGACATTAAAAAAGAAGAAAAGTAAATACAACATGAAATGAAAGAGAACAATATGTAGAATATGAAGAGAACAAAGCATATGTGGCTGAAAAAAGATAGAAACATAGAACAAAATAAAGGCAAATTTGTTGAAAATTGTGTCTTTAAAAGTAGAAATACAGAAACTTGGAATATCTAGGGAAAGAACCTAGGAGGATGCAATAACATTCCTATGAGATGAAATCAAGGATCAAGAATGACAAACAAGGAGTTGCATTACCTCATTTTCTCTCTAATGCATGTGCTAGATGAAGATATGATAAAATCACTACAAGTTAGAAATTGACAATATGCAAATAATAGGAAACTAAATCAGACCTATGCATTGATCTAGATCTAAGAGGATTCTTCATATGTTAGGAGGATAGCATGAAGAGGATACAATGTATCAATAGAAAAAGAGGAGAATCAGAAAGGAACTCTAAGGATTTGAAATTAAATAAAGTTTTCCGATATTACTAGAAAAATAAATGTTTTGTAAAGAGGTTGAGTTTTCCAAATTGCTAGTTCCAACTACCAACCCCTTTCCGTTTAGGGGTATCCTCTTATTTATAGGTCACAAATGCCTCGTAGATTGTAAAGAAATGATGCATTGGAATCCATAGAATCTTCTAAAACATTTTGAATAGGAAAAATGACTTGTAATTATAGTAGACATGAAAAATATAGCTGATGTAGAAAATGACATTGGACAACAAAAGCAGTATTGATGCTAAACATTGAAGAGAAAAATGGCATTGTACATCAAGGACAAATTGTTGAAAAAGTTGAAGTCAATATCGATGTAGGAAACAATGCCAAACATCAAAACTAAAGGTTTTAACTGATGCTAAAAATGACATATGACATTATTTTTTTATGAATGCTAAGGAACAATTAGAAACAACATGGTTGGTGACAAAGAATATCGAATCTAGAATATTGAAGATAACATTAAGCTAAACAATCATGGAGTAAACCCAAAACTTTGACTTATGCAAAAAAAGCCAAAGTGGATACAACACCATACATGAGTAACTTAGAGTGGTAAGATAGTTGATGAAAGATGTTCTCCAACATTCAAATGCAATGATGAGGCATATGGAAAGCTACAATACTTATCCCCTATAGGAATATCATATAGAGTTTTTAACCTATGTGGTGTTATAAGTTGAAGAAAAGTGGACATGATACAGTAGCATTTGGCTCAAGAAAGCAACAAAGAATGATGTTATAAAAATAAAGTCCATAACATTGGAAGAGGATATACTAAGAATAATAAATTGTATGATCAATTTCCTTTATCAAGAACCCACTATAATTACCCTAAGACAAAATAAAATAAAATCCAAGAACTATACCTTACAGACTAGTTCTTCCAAACTCTTAATAAGTTATGGAAGAATGATATCAAAAAAGAAGAATTAAGTAGCTTTACTATTTAACAAAATATGTTTGTAACAAAAAATGAATAAAATAAGATTTAAGATTGTTGCCAACTCAAATCATTAATCTTCAAACTAATGTAATTGTACCAAAATTAAATCTGCATTTTCACTCACTATAAAAAATCTACTAATTTAACTAATCAATAGAAACTTAAATGACACATTACACTTTGGGAAAATCAAGTAAGAGTTTCTAAGTAAATTAGGGTCTAGTGTGACTGTAATTGAAAATCCTAAATTTGTTTTAGAGAGCTCTCCAAACCTAAGTTTGAGATAAAATTATAAGAGAAGACTATTGTGAAGATGAATCCAAAAAATAAAATCAATTTTGAAGTTATTTTGAAAGGAAATGAGGCCTTTGTGTTGCTACTAATAAATCCATTATAGAGAAAGTTGGAATTGAAGAGGAACATTACCTTCAATTTGAACTATTTTTAAGCTATGACTGATCCTAAGATAAGAGAGGTGCTAGATGCTATCAGGCTAGAGGGATATGCTGCACTTGAGCTACCATTAAGTAAATTAATAATTGAAGAATAGATAATGAAGAGCCTTCAGACTTATAATAATGAATTTATGGAAATCTCCTACAAAGGTAGAGTCTGTTTGAGCTTAGATCATTAAAGGTCTTATCCATATGATTATGAATGATCAAAATTTCTACATCCCATTCATAGACATCCATTCTATAGATAGGAATTCATTACTTTCTTCCATCATATCCAAGTCAAATTTTGAGATAAGAAAAAATGGTCCTTAGAGAAATCTTGATCATTTTGAGGTGCCTATTTGAGATATGGCTAAAATCTACAATATCTAGATTAATTATGCAAATCATCTTATAACAATTTAGTGGAGTATCCTTCACATTATATTATTTTATGGAGGATGTAATTTTAGTTGAGCATGTTTTATAATATACAACTTTTATCATGTTCTTACTAAGCTAAGTGAATGCAATATCAGTCATTTTGGGTTTGAAAGCCTTCTAATAATTATTGTGAAAAAGCTTCCAACTTTGCAAATTCCTTAGAATTTTCCAACATGTATGAAAATTCCTATTTTTTTGGGAGAAATAAGGGTTACAAATCTAGTTACCAAAGAAATTATTTAGTAGCGTACCTACCTAGTTGTTCCATCTTCTATCCTCATAACAGCTTAAACATTAGTAAGTAGTGTTAAGATAAAACAAATAGCAATAGTGTAACAAAAAGAAAATGTTGTTAAGAAGCCCAAAACTTTAGCTTGAAAGACCAATAAGGGAAAATAAAAAGAATAAAAAGATGAGAAAGAGGATAATAGTTAAGATATTAAGAAGACCATCTCCATCTTTCATCAAGAGAAAGAGGTAAGGAATTTGTAACACCACTACTTTAGACACCCCTTATCCATTGGTATAATTGTGATGTGAACCCTTGATGTCCTATGTTGAACCTATGTCTTGCCCTTTATTAAAACATTTTCCTATGTTTGTATTGTTTGAGCTATGCACCTTATTGTTCGCTACTTAAATGTCTTTTTAAAATATATTTTAACTTAACTTTATTTTATTTTTTAAAAATATTTTGAGTATATTTAGTATTTAGTATTTTTCTTTCAATTTAGCATATACACACTAACCTCTTTTGTTGGAGTTTTAATTTAGTAGGTATCACATACTAGATGAGGGACCATCATTTCGAGTGATGGTATAGTGTTTGTTTTCAAGCCTAAACACAACCACTCAAAGAGGTTAGGTTTTTACTCATTTAACCCCAATCTGGATTTTGTGTAGAAAAGAAACTGATTTTGGTCTTTTCCATCTGGATCTCTTTTTCATTTATTTGTTTGTACATGCCCACCTAGTCTATGAAATGCTCTTTGAGTCATTTGTGCTTCTTAGCCTCATTTTTTCACATGTTGATTTCTATTAAATAGTGCAAACTTCTTCCATTAATAATTTTCTATTCTCTCTGGTTAAGCAACTCATGTCTTCATTGACTCTCACCATTTGTTCTTAGAGCTATTGGACACTCTCCTCAAGAACATTTTTCTACTTTTCAATGTTTGTCAACCTTGTATTATCAATAGCTAATCATTTATTCTCCTCCTATAAGGCAGTGAGTGTCTTGGCATGTGCATACATTTGGGGCTTCTATCACTTATACGTCTCATTCTTCTTCTCCTTTTTGTTATGGTTAATAAGCTACCTTATATGATCAATTTTGAATTGTTCAAGTTGGTCAAGCACTATGAATTGCATAGAGTCTCTTCTTTCAGCTCTTAGGGTGACTAACTCTTCTTGCAACTATTGCACATCAATTTCTACATGCTCAGCCTTGGTTTCAACCATAACCAATTTTCCTTTTGTGGCAATACGATTAGACTGAACCATAGTGATATCTCTTGGGATATCAAAAAGGTTTTGCATGACCTAGCCTGTATGCAATAGTCTATCCAAAATATCTTCATGCTCCATAAAAATCATTGAGGTGCTAGCAAGCATTTGAGCATCCCGTGCTTCAAAGATACTGGTTAGTGGCACAACAAGAACATTGAAAGATTCCTTCATATGATCAATAATGACCTTTGTAGCTCCTACTGCATCTTGATGCTACATGACCACAACAATGACATCTTCATCATTTTCAAGCATAATTTGGAATGATGTGGCATTCCCAAAAATATGTTGTGCCCAGTCATCCTCTCCTCCTATCTAAAGTGACACCTACCCACTTACTGGATCTGTAGATATGCTGGACCTTACAAAGCTCTCTCTTACTCTATATAGGTTAGCCCCCTCTATTGTTTCCCATTTGATGGTCTCTGCAATTTATTACAAGTGGCTCATAGATGGTTTGTAATTTTCATGGTAGTAATGGAACTTCTTGTTGTTGTCGTTGTTGTTGTTCCATTTGTGGCTGGCTGCTAGGTCCTTATTGGTGTTGACCAGTAGCTAGAATGCTACTGATAAGGATGGTATTTGCAGCTCCCTTGGTGCCTATTGATTTTTCTACTTGATCCTTATTTGGTTGCACTGGCTTGAACATATTTGCATAGGAAGCATTTTGGGCCTTCCTTGGAACATCATTGGTATATCCCAAGATCCCAGCTTGTTGACATAGCTTCTTGATGAGCAAGGGAATGGAAGTGTTAATTTTCCTACCTTTTTTTTTTCTTTAAACCATCTTTGAATCTCAAGGAAGAACACATAGGTGATGTTAGCATTGAATTTCCCCATCAAGATTACTCTGGCCACATATGTAGATATTTTGTTGAGCCTTTTGGTTGGAAACAAGTGATAGGTTCTAATCTTGAAGTATATTTTCCCTTCAACTATGAGCTCACTATAATCTTTATCTTCTTTTCAATATGTCCTTTGCAACCACAGCCTCTTAGCATTGATGTCTAATCTTGTTGAAATCTATGCCACATTTGCCCTTCATTTGAAATGTTTAGGGCCTTTGCAATTTCTTCTATTAAGTATGGCACAGAGACTCCTTCAATTCTTACTATTGCATTGACTTGTTTGTTCTATCAAAATTGCTAAGTTTCTCCTAGATACCATTCACTACTATTGGATAGTATAGGCCATAAAGGAGATGCTTGGAGTTACATCTTCCCTATTTCTAGATCAAATTCCATGAAAGGTCCAAAGTTTAGTTTCACAATGACTGTGGACATGATAGATTTTTCTTGTATGGCTTGAAGGCATTCCAAAGACAACATGAGGCATTGTCTTTATTCAGGTGCTAGTGAAACTTCTGCTTCTCCTTGGGCTAAGTGCTTGGTAGCAGGAGTTTGTTGATGGATGCTATATGATTGGGCCTCTTGCTTTGCATGTTCTGCTTGGGAAGTTTGTTCTCCAACTTGGCCTCTTCCATGACCTCTTGATCTTTTGCTTCCATGTTGAGAAGGTACTTCAGTTGTTGGTCTCTTTGGGATCATCTGCAATCATCAAGAGTTTGAAATTATTAGGAAGTTTAAATTGGTGCTTAACAATTCCTTATCCTTCTCGTCTTCTTGGTTAGATCAAGTTCTTATCTTATTATGATTACAAAGTTAGAGAGATTTTCAAAATGAAACCCCCTAAGTGTTTTATCATTAGTTATTTATGACCTTCCATAGTTATTGTTTTCTTGCTTGTTATGTCGTAAAATAGTTAGAATGGTACAATAGAAGAATTCATTAAGTTATTTGGCCTAAGTTTGATCAATTCATGATGATATCTTTATTATTTCTTTATACTTATCCCTGCCCACCCCCACCCCCCACCTACCCACCCAAGACTAAGTTGAGCGCTCCAAGATTAACAAGGTTCAAGAATCTTAGAAATTGGAGCTACAAAGACAAAGTTATGGCCTTAGGAAGTTAGTGTGCAAGAGTGAGAAGGAAAAATAGCAAAAACTTCTTTTGCTACAAATGAGAAAAATGAAAAATTTCACTAACTCCTACACATATATATACTATTTTTATATGTGTGACATCATAGATAATACATCGTGAATACGACATTGTAGGCACTACGACATCACTGTGAAAAAATTCCAAATTTTCATTGTATTTTCTAGGGAAAATGGGTCAATTGGAATGTTTGGAAGATGTGAAACTTGTCCCAATGGTCTTAGGTCATTAATGATGCATAGTGTTCAAGAATTTGACATTCAAAGTTCGTAAGGAAGGAATCGTTGGAGTGAAACTTTATTGAATGGATAGGAGATGGGTGAGAATTTCATATATATGGATAGATTACTAGATGATATGGGAAGTATTTATTGAGTCTTGATTATCTTGGAAGGCACAAGATGATGTGGAATTGCTTACCAAGTATGAAATACAAGAGTTATACAAGTGGGTCCTCCCCAAAGCAGGCTCCAACCCTTAGTGCCCTTGTATAACCATGCCTAAAAGTATTCTTAGACATTCAAGGAGTTGAATGTAAGACATATCTATTTAGCAAAACACACATGTTAGTATTGCCAAATTGGAAAAATAACACCATATTACACAAAACCATAAAGTTATGATTAAATATACAGTGAGGTGAAACATACTATACAAGGAATTGCTAAAACTAAAATGTGAGGTATCTTACCATTAGCATAATAAATTCTTGTGTGTAATTCATGGTTAGAGTAATCATTAACCTTTCTATCCAAGATTTAAACCAAGTACAAACCACTTTTCAGCAACATTGCATTGTTTCATCCCTAGGGTTCACGACCATAAGACTATCACTGTTGCAAAGAATATTACCATGTGATGTTTTGTTCAAGGAAGGAGTTTATTCATTGCACTTTTTATTTTTTGAGATTCCTAAGAAGCTACCTACCTTCAGGCATAGGTAATATGTCTTTCACATCAGACCCCTAGAAATTTATTTTGTGCATGGATTTTTTTTAACTATGTCAACCTTACCAAAGGACTACATTCAAGCATGAGTAACATGTCTTTCTAGTGACATGGTAAGGTAGCACTTATTGGACTCTTACTCCCATTTTTCCATTAAATCTTCAAGAGAATAATACATCCTTATCAACAGGATAGAACTTACAATAGTAAGCTTAGAGAATTCACAAATTGATTTGATGTCACACCCTTTGCATTCCGACTTGGTACTTTTTTGTCCATGCATAATGATCACAAGTTTATTGTGAATTTTATTATGAGAAGAATACCATTATGGCCATGGTAAGAACCTCTTGTTGTTGAAAGGGGTTACTGGATGTTGTGGTCTCACTGTATAGGTAATCAGTTCCTTTGTGATTGATAATATAGAGAAATCTTCACCTTATTGGAACTACATCTTGCTTTATTCTGTGTGTTTAATTGGAAAGTTAGCAAAAATATGTACATGAAGAAAAATAATGGAAAAATATAGAAAAATTAGAAAAGATATCAAAAATTGAAAGGATAGTAAGAATGTAAAATTGGAAAAAAATTGGAAAATGTCAAAGAATGAAAAATTATTAAGACATTAGAAAGTGTAGAAGTATAGGAAAATGTATTAAGAAAATAGGAAAAGCAATAAGAAAATGAAAAAAATAGTATGTACCTATGTGTCATGGGGGACACCCCCATGACTATGATCAAGATTAGTCAACCAGAAAATTGAACAATTAGAGGACAAATTGATGGACTGGGTAGAACCTATAGCAGTATGGTAAGGTTTGTCTTATTCGATGTTTACTAAGATAAGCTTATGCGAACTAGGCAAATGGTGAATATGCATAGCACTAGATGAATAAGTTACCTAGACAATGTATGGCCCCTCCCAAAGGGTTTGGAACTTAGCCTTTTGTTGGACATGATTGGGATTGTAATATAGGACCTTATCACCTAGTTGTATCATCACCTAATGTATTTGTGCATCATGCTTATTCTTAGAGTATTTCATGGATCTCATTACTCATAAGTGCTACTAGCCTATTTTCCTCTAATAGGTTGAGGTTCATCAAGCATTCTTTTTAGTCTAGGTTTAGTTGACTAGCAATAGCTAGAGTTTAGAGCTTTGCCTAGATTGGGAGCGTAAGTATTTTATCATAAACTAGCTCATAGAGCGAGTATCCTATGGTTACTTTCCATGTGGTTCTATAAGCCCATAGAGAATCATTTAATTTGGTGCTCCAATCCTTTCCAAACCTACTAACCATCCTAGTTAATATTCTTATTATTTCACAATTAGTTACTTCTGCCTAGCTGTTTGCTTGGGGGTGGTATGCTATGGTCAATTTATGATTCACCCCAAGTTGTTGCATGATCTTCTTACAAGTACCACCGGTAAAATGAGTTCCATCGTCTAATATTAGCATCCTTCATACTCCAAATCAATTCACTATATGTGTTATTGGAAGAATTTGGTAGCTATTTTGGTTGTACAATCTTTAATTGCAACTACCTCTACCCACTTTGTGCAATAATCCATGGTCACTATAATATAAGCTTTTCCATTTGACATTGACATGATGGAACCCATGAAGTCAATTCCCCAAATATCAAATAGTTCTAATGGCTAGATCCAGTGTTGTAGTCCTTCATTTCTAGTCGATATTCCTTCGTCTCATTGACATCTTTCACAAAATTCTATGAAGTGTGCATCTCTGAATATGGTAGGCCAAAAGTAGCCTACCATCATTAATTTGATTGTTGTCCTACATCCAGTGTAATGGCCAACACATGGTCATTCATGTGCACTTTGTAGGACTCTTTGTTGGTCTTCTTTTGATACACACCATTAGATTAATCCAATGATACGAATCTTGTAAAGAGTCCCATTTATCTCCATGTATCTTTTAACTTTGTGAAGAAATTGTTCTTTTTATTTCTTACTCCACTTAATAGGAAGCTCTTGTGTATTTAAATAAGTCATGTAATTAGTGATCCATGACATCTCTGTTGAGTTGACAACCATTATCATTTTAGTAAATAGGTTATCATCAGGAAATTCAGCTGACAATGGTTCTTCTTGATCTTCGTGTTCCCATCTCAATCTTGACAAGTGACCTGTTACTACATTCTCCATGCCTTGTCAATCATAGTAATGTTAAATTCTTATAAGATAATGAGCCATTTGATCACCCTAGGACTAACTATTGGTTTATTCATTAAAAACCTAATTGCACTATGATCAGTGTGGACATAAATTGGGTACTCGAGCACAGTGTCTGAATTTCTCCAGCACGTACACAACTACCATAAGCTTCTTTTTGTGGTGGTGTAATTGAGTTGTGCCCCGGTGATGCTTTTGCTGGGACAATGTATGTAATATGATTTTATTTTTATTTTTTTTTGTCATCCAACTATGTTAATACTACACTTGGTGCATAGTTTGAAGCATCTGTCATGATATGAAAAGGCTTAGCCCAATCTAGAGCTTGTAGGATTGGTGTCTTGACTAACTTCTATTTTAAGGTTTCAATTGTCTTTTCACATGACTCAGTCCACTAGAATGGTGCATCCTTCTTGGTGAGCTCTACTAACAATTTTGCAATTTTTGAAAAATTTTCTATAAATCTTTTGTAGTATCTCGTGAGGCCTAAAAATGATTGGACATCCTTGATGGTTTGCAGCCTTTGGATGATGTTCTATAATACTCTAATCTTCTCAAGATCTACCTTAATTTCTCTTTGTGACACCTTGTGTCCTAACACAATCCCCTCTTAGACCATTAAGTGGCTTTTCTGCCAATTGAGCTTTAGATTTGTCTCTACAAATCTTTTTAGTACCTACTCTAAATGGCCCAATGCTTGCTTGAAATCTATCCCATATGTTGAAAAATCATCCATAAATACTTCAATGTCATTGCCTATTTGTTTCTAGAAGATGCTAAGTACGAATCTCTAAAATGGTAGTGAGCACAATGCAAATATCGAAATGCATTTACTTATGAGCGAACATTCCCCATAGACTAGTGAACATTGTCTTTTCTTGATTCTCAAGTACAATACAGATCTAGTTATATCTGCTATACCCATCTTAAAAACTATAATACTAATGTCCTGCAATAGTGTTTAGGACTTGGTTAACAAACAACAATGAAAAATGATCCTTGAACATAGTAGAGTTTAACAATTGGAAGTCAATACACACTCTCCACTAGCCCTCCTTCTTTGGAACAATTACTAAAGAACTGATCCATTTATTGACTGTAATGAAATAAATGAATCCTACCTTTAGCAATTTTTCCAACTCTTGCTTGACTACTTCCTTAAGCTTTGGATTCAGCCTTCTCTATGGTTGGCATTGTGGTTTTATAATTGGATCTGTGTATATCTAATGTTAACAAATTCTAGGATTGATGCTAGTTATTTCATCATAAGACCAAGCAAATATTGTTGGCCATTTATTGACCACTTCCAATAGTATCTTTGATGTTCTTTGTCCAAGTTGGCATTAATGATGATCAGCTTCTTGTTGTATAGGAAAGCATATTCTAGTGCTATTGGTAGGGCCTTTAGTTCTAACAATTCTAGTTCAACTTTATCTGGGATCTCAAGTTGTTCCCATTCAATCTCCTCTTCTTGACATAAGTGTGGATAGGGTTTGCTTCTTCTTAATTGCTCTAACTTGTCTGTCTCCTCTATGTAGGCGCTTATAATCAGGGTTGTTGGTTCCATGTATATTTTTAACTTAGTTTCTCCATCTGTAATTAGCCACTGGGTGCCTTCTTGTTTCATGGTTGTTGCATACAGGCATCTTTGCACACACATCTCTTTAACACATCTTTTGCATGCTATATTGTTTTCATGTTTAACTGTCCATATTTTCTGCACATAATTACATCCATTATCACTATATACAATACATGAAACTCTACATCTTTGAATGATTCCAGCTTCATCTTCCTTGGAATTTTTCAAGGATAAGTCTCTAATATCAAGCTTAGCATCTATAGTGCTAAGCCAAGCTCTTCCCATAATAGTAGGAAACTTGCCCTTGTTTTTAGCCACATGAATGACCAAAAAATTAGTAGGATAGGACCAGCCGCTAATGGTAGTCATCACATCATCTACCTGCCCTAATGAAACTATGATTGACTGACTTGCAAGCTCTAACTAGATGTTGCTTTTCTTTAATGGTGGTAGATTCAAGGCCTTATACATGTCTTATGATATTAGGTTCACCCCTGACCTAGAATCAAGTAGAGCCTTGCACAGTTTATGACCTACCATTTGAAGGTACACCAAGTGGCTTCTTAGATCCATTCTTTTCTAGGGAAGTGCTCCTACCCTTATCCAATGTGTGATTGTTTATGCAAGCATGACAATAGTCAAGTTAGACTTTGAAGAATGTGAAAGCATGCTACTCCTTGGAGGTGTGTAAATGGATGGGGTTGACTCAGATGGAGTCCCCATCCTTTGGACCTTCTCTAAACTTGCTCTAAAAAATGGATGTTTCCTAGATCTAGTGTCACTTATTACTACCTCCTCTTGGATGCGGACTACCCTTGTAGCATTCTTCTGCTAGGGTTGTAACAGTAGTTCTTCTTGCATGACAGGTGGTGGCACTAGTGGCAAAGAATTGGAAGGGAGATTTGATGGATCATCTGTTGACGAATGTGCATAAGGACTGTGATCCATCCTTGGAGTAGTAGACTGACAATATTTTGGTGGATAATAAGAAAAAGAAGTTTGAACTGAAGCATTCCCTAGAGATATTGGATGCTAAAAATAATACCCATAAGGATTAGGTTGCCTATATAAATATTTTTGTCTTAGCAATGGCATTGCCCATGTCTGTGGTTGCTACCATTACTGTTGATATTGCTTTTGTGATTATGGGTAGGCTCTGCTTGGGTAATAGGTTAGCTAGAAAGGTTACCTTATATTACCTTGAGGATAAGATGGCCTTCTAAACATCTACTTTTTGATGAAGCTTGGATTGAATGCATATACCCTAGATTCTTGCAAGTGGGTCATAATAGGACAACATCCCTTAGGATGTTCATACTAGCATACATTGCATCCTTTGTCTTCCTCTAAACTGAAGTCAATATACCCTTCAATAGTAGCAACCTTTCCTTTGTGCTTATAACTTTCTCATCCATAATCTATTTTCTTCTTCCTTATTCTTATTAAGTGCTTATTCAATCTTCTCTTCCACAATCTTTAAGGCTGTAACAAATTTTTCATCTGCTAAATCCCACATTTTCTCTACCTTAGTTGCTATACCGTTTACCAATTTTTGGATAGGTAGAGTCTTTTTTTGGATAACATCTTCCAAGGTTTCATCCTCTTGCTTATCACATATCCGCACATCACACTTCTTTATTGATGGATCTCTATTATACTCTTCAATTGACTCTCTCTTCTTAATTTCTCCTTTCTCTTTCACTACTTGATCAATTAATTTTTGAATTCAATGGACAATAGTTTCTTATAGTTGTCCTTGGGCATAAAGCCCAAGGGTCTCTCTAGTTTTGTTTCTCAACCCATCTACTATGTGTCTTAGTTATTCCTTTTATGAGAATCCATGGCTTGGGCATCTGTGCAATAAGGAATAGTATCTATCCATTGTTGCATTAAGATATTCGTGTGTCCCTTGCTTCCATCCTTAGATTTGCTTTTTTAAGCTTGACACTTGGAAGTAAGTCTAATATTTATCATCGAAGAGTTTCAGCATGGTATTCCATCTTCGAGATGATTCTAGTTCTAGGAATCTGTACCAGCTTTCTACTTCCTTAATGAGTGTCCTTGGGAACAACTTTAATTTCTGCCAATCACTTTCAATGTTTTGGAGGGTACATGCATCATGGAATGTTAGAAGGTGATGTTTTAGACCTACATTATATCCACCCTTAAATCTAGGCATGTTGTTCATGTCCAGTCGCTTGATGTGATTGTCCCTTATGTGTGCCTTGTTGGAATGTAGACTGCTTCCCTAATGTTTATCATACTAAGAGTGGACAATAGGGGTTCTTCATAGTGATCGGTTTTGTAGGATCTATTGTAGTGGTGACACCTTCTATGTTCATAATGTCCCTTTTCTTCATGTCTAATCCTTTCTCTTCTTCATTCATAATCATCCTCTTAAATATCAGGATGTCTTTATCTATACTCATGTCTCTCATCATCCCTTCGTTTGTCCTTATCATGGTCTCTGTATCGATGTTCCTTCTTGTCAAACTTTGTAGATGAGTGTGAGGAGGTGGAGGAAGTAATTGGAGAACAATGCTGACTAGTTCTCCTCTAGTGACTCCTTGATTCATTTTCTTGCAACTCGTCAAAAGCTCTAGGCCTTGAGCTCTGTCTATGTCTTGAGTCTTTTACATTTCTCCCAAGGTCCTTTGTAAGAGTTTACTTCAACATTATGTTGATAGAATCTTCAATGTGTATAACTAACTAGTGTGTAAGAGTGGGATCTCTAAAGTTTATAGAATTTATTAGCTTAGAGTGAGGTATCTTTAATTTCCTCTAGGACAACTATCTGAGGGGCTTTCTTTTCCTTCTCTTGTTCATGCTGACCCTTTTTGCCTAAACCTCTATTAGCTAGTATAACCTGGTCATGTCCTTTGTGGCTCAGTATCCTTCCTATTCATAACTCAAGTTAACCTTCTTGAGGGATGCTTGAAACATTAGTGGTATGGAGTGTTCTAGTGGTAGGATTATGTTGCCCTGCATATCCCTCCATCTGAATTGTTCATCTTGGTGAATAACGAATGTAAAGTTTGGATAGTATGAATCATTATAAGCATATGAAACTCTTGTTTGCATTGGTGTACTCTAGTCCTCATTATCATATTTTCTGTCATGACTTTTTTGTAGCTCTTTGGCAAGTGACATCTTTTCTTTTTGTGTCAAAGCCATGTTATAATTTTGATGCTTACCTATGTGTGTGGGTTAGTAAGATTGATTAAGAATATGAAAGATAAACTTTTTAGCTTGTGATACAATGAACTATGTAAGATCAACTCTTAAGCATACATTAACACGTTCCTAGCAATGATGCCAATGATAAACAGTAGAGCAATCCCAACACTTTACCATACAAGTCACGAGTGCTAGCATGTGACCAGATCATAATCCGTGAATAGACAATGTTATTATGCTAAGGGTTGATATTAAATTCGTGATCATTGTCTTCCCACTTTGAGCTAGTAAAATGCAAATGTGTAGTTTAACTCTTAGTGAGGTGTATGATTAACTAATGTTATCAAGCCCTTTAAGTCTCCTAAAGTAAACATGATTGAATAAACTCTAAGTCTAATTAACTAAGAAAACATAAATCTATATTAGCCTAATGCAATGGACATTTGATCTTGGTTTACTGTACATGCCTTGGACTTATGTAGCTATCGCTTGGATAACCAAGTGGAATTACTATTGGGTGAACCAAACAATGCCACTACTGGGTTACTAGATAGTGACACTTAGCACTTGAAACCAATCGTATTTATTCCACTTACTAATGATGTACAAAATAAAATGCTTTGAAAAGTAAAGTGTTAAGCTAAGAAAACGGTAAAAATTAAGCTAAGCAAGCAAAGAAAATAAAACTATGGATGCTGCAATGATGGAAAGCAATCTCAATCTTTATTTCCATTCATGAACTACATCCAAGTACAATTCACTTGAATAAAGATGTCGTTCAATTGCTAAACATCACATTGCGAGCATTCACACTATTGCTAAGTCTAGAAAACAAAACTGCAAACATTTCCTTAGGTGTGTTAATGAAAAGTTGTTGATTGTGCACCCAAGTGCTAATATTTATAGGGTTGCACACATCCCGAGACATCATATCAACAATAACGTAACATGGGTTACACCATTGTTGATACAATATCGTTGCTATGATATCGCAACAATCAAAAATTTGACTTTATCAAATGTTATTTTTTTCAAGTTGGGGAAAGTGTAGAAAAACATGCTTTATTATTAAATCAAAGGTTGTTTCCCTCTAAAACAAAGGTCAAAGGAGCATGGAGAGATCCTCACAAGGTCTATGCTATCACAACCATCATTAAAGAATTAAATTAGCCCTTATTCCTTCGTATAGTTTGTTATAAGGATATATAGGCTTGCAGAGGAGCTTCGGCTTTGATGCTTAGGCCACCACCCTTCTCTTCAAGAGTACAGTTTAAGGCTAGATACATTAAAATAGGAATATATTTTAACTCTTATAGAAAAACAATGTCTTTTGTGATTGCATGTGGTTGTTGTAGTATGCTTGTGTGTGTTGTGTTGATCATGTCATTTATATGCTGTACGTGCAGGTATTGTAACTATTGAAGCATAGTCTATTTTGAGTTCGTCCTAAATTGTTTGGCAAATTTTGAACTCATAGATGATGCTAAACCATGCTTTGAGTCCACCCTCAATTGTCTGGCAAATTTTGGACTCAATGATGATGCTAAACAATGCTTCAACACCAGTGCCATTACATTACATTTTTTAACGACACCTGTTGCATAGGCAAAAGATGTGCCTTATAAGCGTACAAGGCATTTTACTGTCAGCAGTACTCGTGGTTGAAGTTTTACTCAAAGATGAGGGCAAAGCAAACACAGCAGCGAAGCACGAATTGGAAGTGGTGGGGCAAATTCAGTTTGAAAGCTATATATGTATGTATATGTGTGTGTATATATGTAAAGGCAGGAAGAGCATACATACATAAATGTGAGGCGGCGGCTGCCTTTCAGACCCTTGCTGTACCTGCAACTGCAACGTTGCCAAGGCTGCTACTCCAACAAGACCACCCAATGCCAATCCCAGACATCCCAGCCAAAGGAGAATCTGGCTGACTGACTGACTCACTGGATCTGAGCAGATGCTCTGCAGAAGCCTGTTCAGCTCTACAAGACTGATCCCATTCCATTCTTGACAACGACAAGGTTGAGAAGGGACAAACACCAACGAAAAAGGACCCCAAATCTGCTCCTGAGCCTACCCACAAAATATCCGGGGCCTTTGGTCGTTCCTCTAAAAGGTAGAAGATCATGCCTTTGTTCATGAATGTTCCGGCCAATCCTATGTTTTGGGAGCTAAATCCTAAGTACTATGAACTGTATGTATGTCTACAGGACAGCACTAGCTTTGTATGAATTTGTATAACCCCGAAAAGCATGTATTATCTAGTATCTTTGGAGTAATTCCTGTTACAACAGCCTGCCACTAATCTTACCGTGGAGTTGATACTAATCTTAAGTTTTTGCCAGCTTCTCTTCAGCTTGTGAGGTCTGTAGAAATGTCCTCTTAATTTATTCATCATCAACCTATATCCCAACTACATGGTTCGGGCTACATGAGGTCCTTTGAATTTCCTCTCCTAAATGTTTCCCGTGTTTCATGGTCACAGATCATTTGTGACTGAATCTGTATCTTTGTAGCTTTAGAGATTTCGTATGTTTTGCTGTCAATAATTGTGGGTTCTCATGCGTCCTACCCAGGATGAATATATAAAGAGAAGCACGCATTTTTTATTTGATTCTGTGAAAGGAGAAGTCTCCTGATATTGGCCTATTTGACAAATGTTAAAAAGATAAATTTGAGCTTCCTATTTTCTGCTCAAAATCTAATGATTCTGCATTTCATAGTTCTGCACTGGGACAAAACCACGTCCCCTAGAAGCTCTATTTTATCGTTTTTTTCTGTATAACGTGTGTCAAGGATGCACCATTAATCAAAGTTCGAAAACGATATCTCAAACATATGCAGCATCAGATATCAATAGGGATTCCCAGTAGCAAGTAAAATTCCAACAAATTGGCAGAAGCAAACGATCAAACACGAGTAGATTACAACAAAATTGCTCTGAAAAGAGACTTTGAAAATAAATCTTGAATCAACAAATTCATAGCGAACCTTCTTCTTCTTCTTCTTCTTGTACCGCCTGACTGTGCGGACCATTATCCTGCAAATCAGTCTGCCCATCATCGGCTTTGAAATGGTCGAAGAAAATTGAGACGGAGCGTTTAAACTCTGCAGGGCTAGAGCGTCCTCTGTGGGCTGTGGCACGCCACTTCTGCTCTGCAATCATGTCGTCTGTGAGACCCCACTGATGGAGCTCTTCCTCGGAGTGATAAACAGCCAAACTGTATTCGCCGCCCTTGCCAAGTTGCATAACTCTGATATCACAGTTCTGGGGATTGTTCAGTGCCTCGAACTGTGCTACAGTCCACTTGAACCACTTCATCATGAATACTCTGCCTGTGAGGCCGTGTGTTACAAGCACCAGCGTCAGATCCTGGCATGGCTTCCCCTCCGGACACCTTATTCTGTTCATGTCTATGTCCCTCCACAGTGACTCCATGAAACCTGCTCATCGTCGTATGTCATAATCCTCAAACTAGCAGATTTAGTCTCAAGTTGATTGTGAAATTTGAGAAATTAAACAATTCTGCAAAATTGAACGGCTGAAACCTGCTCGTTATCATCATACAGCTACGACGCGATTATGGTTTGAGATATTAAAGAATTTTCCAAACGGAAATGTCTGAAAACGAATCTGTCAGATGAGTCCTTGAGGGTCTATAGGATATCTTTCCTGTTCACGAATCTAGATTCCAGGTTGGCACTGTAGAGGATGTTAAGCATTTCAGCGCAAGATTTTTGAACATTTGATTAAGGATTTGACACGAAGCCTGAAATTCGCTGTAGTGGGGGGGCTCTTCCTCACGGTGGGGATAAAATGCACTGTGAAATATGAAGACAGAAATGAGGATCATACTGTTACACGAGGCTTCGATCTCTAGATAGATAAATCCAGGAATTCGGGGTTCAGTGCAGTCCGTCATACTTCACCCAATATCTAGTCCTAAGAACTTAAGTTTGTCGATCCAGCGATCAATCTGACGATTAGATCATATCGGAAAAATCGGAAAAGGGTGTTCGGAATTGCCTGTTAAAAGGTGGGAGCAAAACCAATGGACAGTTGTCCTGAAACCAATGGAACCGATAGTGAAATGGAAGTACAGAACCAATGAAATCAGGTTTCGAATCGAAATTTGTTTATTCCTCTTACAGTATGAAGCAAGTGGTGACGCCTAGAAGGAGTGGTTTCAAAATCCGCCTGCTTGTTAAGGACGGTTTTCCGACATGTTTCGCACATTCGGACTAAATTTGTGGCTCGCAGAATCCGGACTCTTCATGTTGATCTTCAGACAAAATCGTAACGGAACCTGAAGTTTTAAAAAAATGTTCAACGACGTGGAGCCAGTTATGTGCACAAACTTCGCTCTCTAATTATATAGCCAATACGGCATCCTTATCCTGAATTTGTACATACACGAAACGCGACTGCATAGCACGAATAGTTAGGGTTTGCCTACATACAAACGCATGAAGGATCGCGATACGTTTTCCAGAATCCTTTTGTCGCGATCGCCTAAGTCGTTAAGCAAGCATTTTGCTCAAAGAAAGCTCTACCAAATCTTCCAGAAACCGAACGAGAAAATCAAGCTATCAACGAAATACACAATTACTCAGATCACGCACAGAAGACTTGAAAACACTTTTGTAAACGATTCGAATCTACAGATACGGTTTCACATTGCGATAAACAAGAATTTTATGCGAACAAAAACAACGTTGTAAGAATTCAACGTCACGGCGACTTTCGAATGCGAAGATTTCAGGAAATCAGAAATTTCACGTACTGGAGACACGGTCGAAGACATCGGCTGCTGATTCACCCTCGGGGAAGCGATAGAAAAACCTTCCGAACTGCTGACGCGTCTCCTTGATTTTCTGCATGCGTTCCTTGTGCTGGAAGTTTCCGAAATCCTGCTCGCGGATCCTCACCTCCTCTCGCACGCCTAAAACGAGCTTCCGCGGAAAAGCTCTGCCGAGGTAGCGCAGAGTTGAAAGCGTTCGCTTGTATGGCGACACGTAGAAGTAAACCCTCCAATCGTCCGGAGTCGCTGTGCTTTGCTCAATTATTTGCCTCACTTCCTCGCCGCATTTCACCGCCTGCGCTTTGCCTTCTTCCGTGAGCTCGATCTGCGAGTCCGGAATGTGTTCGTATTTTGCTTCGTCGATGTTGCCCTGGCTCTCGCCGTGCCGAACCAGGATTATCCTTGTCGGTAGTTTCTGGATGAATTCTTCGTCCCATTCCGCCATGTTTGTTTCCAGCAATGCTACTTGTCCCTCTTTGCAGAGTTTGATGGAGAATGTCGGGACAGCTGCGTTGATAGTGTTAGTCCTTTATAGCCGTTCGAACCAATCATTGACGGCAAACAAGCAAAAAACAGGAGAAAGAAAAATTTATTGAATCCAACTGGAGGGACATTTGTGTTTTTAATATGGATTTGATTTTACCATATTTCCCTAGGACTGAAAGCAACCTTGAATAACAGTTATAATGCAAAATAAATGAATCCGAGTTGTGAATGTAAGGTTCTTAATATGAATTGCTTTTCAAAGAAAAGCAACTCTACTGTAAAACCTAAAGCAAAAGTTCTACGTCTCTGACAGTTATCCCGCAAAGTGGATACCGGAATTTCGAATATCAATCCTGGAAATGATGCTACGCACTTTCAAAAATTTGACAACCAGATAGATGCTTTCAACGGTGTTCTAAATATTTTTGGAGAAAAAGTTTTGGTACCTGCTCTCAGGAGACTTCCAAACAATGAAATCGAAACCTCTTGTATCTCAGCCTTCCACAATTCTGCAGCCGACTTCAGCAAATACTCCACAAATCAGCCGAGATTGGATCCCAAACGATCAGCTTTCTTCTCTGCAATTATACCAAATCGAATTTGCCTGTGAAGTCTACGAGAAAAACAAATAAACTCTCAAAATCCCAATATCTGAGCCTGAAATGCAACCCTATTGCAATGGGATGAAGTTCCAATTTCATGCTTGAAATACAATAGTACCGGCCCTTCTTATACAGCGCGGACCGCCTGGAACAACAATTTCCTGGAACGGGCTGATTTGTTACTTGCAGTGCTGTATTTTAGACTTGAACAGTTGATTAAAATCTGTAGCCGATTTTAATGTCAGCATTTGTCAGCATAGCTTTCGATTCACGTCATACAAATATTCTGACATTTGAATATTTGATGAGAAACGCACTTTGTTTTGCTTAGAAAATGCATGATTTTCTTCGGATGCGGAAAACACAGCTCCATACCAAAAGGCATACGGCACAAAAGTTTACTGTAACATAACAGCTGGGGCCTGAGCCTTCGGCTTTCTTCTTTCCTGGTTTCTGATCCTGTTTTTGGAGAATCTCGGCATTCACACCAGGGATAGTTTGTTCTTTTTTCTTTTTTGGTGCGCCGTTAAAAGCAAAACTTGCGACTTTGTGAGTTTCAACGAACCTCATTAGCCGAGACAGGCAGGAAGCACAAAGTAATTTCCACCATACGCCAACTGATTTTACCAAACTTTGGTGGGTTGTTTTGTTTCTTTGTTTTCTCCCGTGTCTCTCTGTCTGGGACTACCCTAATGACCACTATTTTATAAATTTTAGCGAACCAATAATTGATGGACAAATTAGTGAAATACAGATCGAATCTTGTTGTTTCTCTTTTCAACCTTGATTGTTATGTTAATGCTTCTCTTTTATGTAGAGCATTTTTTTAAGGATGGACTAAAATTTCTCCTCATCGCCCAATGGGTTTAGCAAACATATGATGCTTGAGATTGAATCCTTATATGTGCTACTATTTGTCTATGGGCATATCCTCTTTTGCCCTTCTCTTGGCCTATTTTCCTTACCTTGCAAAAGACCTTCAATTTAGGCATTCCTTTTAGTGTCACATGTAATCACCAAAGGATCAACCTTACTTTTGGTAATTTTCCATTAATGATTAACCCTTTTCAAATCGTTGGATAGCTCAAATTTTGAAAAAATTTTAGCATTTAGGCTCAAGGTGATTTCATAATAATGTTCCTCAAGGGTCTAAGGTAACTAAAATCATCAAATTGTTTAAGTCATTTTGATTATTTTTACTATTAGTTACCATAATGTTCAAAAACAAGGTGTTAGAAAAATTTCAAAAATTTAAATCCTTAGCCTCCCACAATAAATGAGCTCAACTCTGGAAGCTCATAAGTTTTTGAACAACTAAAATCACAAGTCTAATTCACAAGAAATATTGAATTTGGAGGATAGTTCAATATAAAAGTAGTAAAAATTAATCGAAATTGATAAGAAATAGTCCCAAAATCACGCATAAAGATCAAGAAGTTTCCCATGATGTCCTAGAAGATGTGATGTTTTGGTTCAAAGCCATGATCAACAAAAGTCATGCAAATGGATCCTCCCCAAAGCTAGCTCCTGCCATAATGCCCTCACATAACTATTTGTGGGTATCTTTAGAAGTTGATGAGCGGCTAGGTACCCCTACACTCAACCATACGAATACGAGCGTTCACGCACAATCCGGTCAAACTCCGCGGACAGGCTAGTTGTGGTATCTAAATCGTTACACGTTGATCGCAGTTCGTTGTCTTCCCACCTGGACTAGTATTTGCTTTGTCACGTATGGTTTAGTCCAGAGTGAGGCGTATGATGTGATCCTAAACTAATGCTACTCCTAGAGACAATGGAAAATAATCTTGATTAAACTAATG
>MNCI01003829.1:188337-249521 GCA_015680685.1 Gnetum montanum
GCTTAAGTTTTTGCCACCCGTTATCAATGTTATTCCATGTGCAGGCATCGTAGAAGGCTTGTAAATGTTGATGCGGATCTAAGTCATAGCCTCCTAAAAAATTAGGGAAGTTGTTTAAATCAAGCCTGGGTAGATGACTCTCTTTACGATGCCTACGTGAGATTCGAACAGCCTCTTGTATTTGCATTAGCCTTGTAGTGGCCTGTGGGGGTTCATCGTCATTGGGTAAGTTATGCTTTTGTGCATTGAGATGACGTTGCTTTCCTTCATGTTTATAAGAAACCCCCACCTCGGGTTGCGTACTCCAATCTTCATTATCATATAGCTCGTTGGTTCTCCAATGAACTTCCTCACTAATTGTGGCATTATTGTAATCTTGTAGGAGAGCCATGGTTGTGAAGTTGTGTGTGAATCTATATGTGACTTTTAATAATTATTTCTTTCTAAAAGATATATCATTAAGTCCTTTACAACGACCTTGTATGATATAACTAATCTAGATAACTAGCACCGTCCCCGGCAACGGTGCCAATGATAAGTGGCGAGGTACCCTTACACTCAACCATACGAATACGAGCGTTACACGAGCGATCCGGTCGAACTCCACAGACAGACTAGTTGTGGCATCTAGATAGTTAGCCTTAGGTCATAGTTCGTTGTCTTCCCACTTGGACTAGTATTAGCTTTGTCACGTATGGTTTAGTCCGGAGTGAGGTGTATGATTTTTTTTCTAATCTAATGCTACTCCTGAAGGCAATGGAAGATAATATTAACTAAACTAAGCTAAGAGAGAGAGGGTGAGAGAATCTAAACTAGCCTAAGTGCAATGAGCATCCGTTCCTTGATTATCCATACACACCTTGGACTTCGTGCATGACTACTACTAGGATTACCAAGCGTAGATCCTAGGTACACTACTGGGTTACCAAGTAGTCACACTTAAATGCTCGTAATCAAGTCGTACTCATTCCGCATTTAACAAGAGTTTAAGAGTGAGAAGATATTAACTAGGAAAGTAGTAAATAACAATTAATTAAATGATTAAGCTAAGTGAATGCTGCAATGATGAAGTAATCTCGATCTTTATTTCTGGTCATGTGCATGTCCAAGTACGTCACACTCGAATAAGGATGCCGTAAAATTACAATCACCACACTGCGGGCATACATTGAGAGAAAAGAGTTGAGAGGAAAATGAAAACTAAAATCAAAACTAACTCTAAAAACTAACTTTTTTTCCTAATGATCTGTCTATCTCTTATTTATAGATGAGGAGATAGGCCGTTTCACGGAAATGGTTAGGACGCGATATCGTGATTGGGCTACGATATCGCGGATGCGATATCACGACCGCAATATCATGTACGCGATATCACGGTTGCCCAAATGACGACTCATCAAGTGTGTTTATTCTACTTTTTTCCTCTCTCTCTCTCTCTCTCTCTCTCTCTCTCTCTCTCTCTAGTGAATGGGAATCACATGTTACAAAGACATACTTCGTATATGGTCTACAAGAGGAGTGATGATACATTCCATGAAGAGTTATAGGCCTTAAGAAAGAAGCCAAGAAGAGAACCTAAGAAATCCCCTTGAGGTCACGTCCTTTTCCATTCCCACTTGATCTCTTTCCTTTTCTTCAAGATATGATGATCATTAGTTAATTTTAGTTTCATTTAAAAATAACTGTATTGCTTTCATGATAAAGACCTCTTATTTATAGAACTAAAGGGATGAATGATGTGGTCTCACTACTTTACAAAATTATTTACCTAGTCATCTTGATAGCAGAGAACAAAGAGCCAACAAATGGTGTTGACTTTTGCATCATTACTAGCAATATTGTTAACAAAAAAAAAACATAGTAAACATTCATAAAACATAAAGGAAATGACTCAAGAAAAGAGAAAATAATTAATAAGAGAAAATAAGAAGAAATGAAAAATATATATAGAATTATAAAATTTTGAAGAAATAGAAAAATAATAAAAAATTGTAAAAAGTTAAAATACACTTATTAGTTCTTGATTCAAGATAGGGCATCTTCCCCATGACTAAAATCATGAGTAAGCATTTGAAAAATGGACTGCATATTCCCTTAGTTATATACCATAAGTTTTTCATTTATCATCTTTAGTGATTTAAGTTTTTGCTTGTTAGCACACTTAATGTTGATGATAATTAGGTTTTCATCATTTGGAGAAATGTATTCAGTTGGACTAGAAGGTATTTTATTTTTATAGAGTCCAAACAAGTGTCATTTTTGATTTTCTATTTTAGATCTTTGGTCTCCTTATTTAACATCTTCTTTTGGTGTATAGTCAAAGTGTAAGATGTCCTTTTTGAAGTTCTTTATTTGGTTCATTTTCTTAAGACTAGAACTAATAAGTGGGTTGGATGTTTCCATGCATCTTTTGAATGGTTTGGTATTCTCATTTTCTAGTCACTAGGTGTCTTTTGGTTTGGTGGCTATTGTGTAAAATTAGTTTTGCACACACCCATATTCCTCAAGTTTGTTGTGGGTTGGTATACAGATCATGTTATCATTTTGAACTTTGTCCCTATAACTACACCCTTTATTATTACTAATAATGCATGGAATTTTCTATCTCTTCACAGTGATAGGTTCATCTTTATGTTTTGTGTTAGAGTGATAATGGTTGTATAGGATTAGGAGATATTATTTTTATGAGGAAGGGAGTTGTCCCAAATTGTCCTTGTGCTAATTCTCATGAGCTAGTAGGTCTACTAGTCTTATTCATATGTGTGGGAACTATCCTAAAGAAAGGACGTTTTTAAGATTTTTGTTGAGATCTCCTAACATTATCATTCACTTGTATGTTCATGGAGCAAGTGACATTCTTCTGTTGAGGTTGTGGTTCCATTCCTTCCTACATTATTGGTGCTGACATATGTTGGAGGAAAGCATGAGAGTATTGAGGATGTGACAGATGATAAGAGGTATGAGATGGTGATCCCACATGAGATGCTCTAAGTTGATGGTATTCAAGAGAGTAGTAGTAATGAGTTGAGGCATGGAAAGTAAAATCATTAGGTGAAATAGGTTGTTGAACATAATATCCATAAGGATTTAGCTAGCAATAGGGGTATTGTTTGTTTATTGATGGCATCCCCCATCAATGTGGGTTTTTCCACTATGGTTGATAGTAGTCTTGAGGTTGATAAGAAGTCCCAGTGGGATAGTACTGTTGGTTGTAGGACTATTCATAATCACTTGGTGGATAAGGTACTCTTCTAGGAATTTGCTTTTTCCATGAATCTAGGATTCAAAGCAAAAGCCCCAGACTCTTGTAGATGTAACATTACTGGGCAATAGTCCTTTGGATATTCATATTGACAAATGGCACATTCATCTTCTTGCTCTAAATCTAAGTCTACAACCTCTTTTACTATAGCTATTTTTCCTTTTTACCAATAAGTGACCTTACCTGTTTTCTTGTTCTTTTACCTCTTCTTGTTATAACCACTTGATCCTATTTTCTTTACCTTCTCCTTTATGATTTGCAAGTTGGTTGTAACTTTTTCATTCATCAACTCCTACATCTTATCTACCCTTTCTTCAATCTCAGCGATAGACTTTTGTATTGGTAAGATCTTGAATGAAATCAACTTGTTGAAAGCTATCTCTTTTTCCTAATCATAAATATGGATATCTTTCTTGTGAACAGTTAGATCCTAGTTATATTCCTCTACATTATCCCCTGTACATAGATCTCCTTATTCTTTTGTCACCTATTCAATTAGCCTTTGTATCTGATGGTCTCTCAACTTTGATAATCTTCCTTGAGCATAGATCCCAAGGGTCTTCTTAGTTTTGTTACGAAGTCCATCTATGATGTGACAAAGTTGTTCTTTTTAAGAAAATCCATGTCCTAGGCATCTATGTAGTAGAGAATAGTATCTTCCTAAGGCTTTATCTAGGGATTCATGATTATCTTACTTCCATCATTAGATTTGATTTCTTAGATTAGATACTTTTGAATAGATTTGGTATTTTTCATTGAAGAGCTCAAGCATTGTGGACCAACAGTGGATTCAATATAGTTCCAATGATCTATACCAATTTTTAGATTCTTCTATTAATGTCCTAGGAAAGAGCTTAACCTTGTTCCACTTTCAATGTTTTACAAGGTGCAAGCATCATGAAAGGCTTGTGAATGATATTGTAGATTAGAATTATAGCCTACCTCAAATTTAAGAATATTATTCATATCAAGCCATTTAATGTGGCTTTCCCTTTTATGCATGTGGGGTATTCTAATTTCCTCCATGATCTATATCATGCTTCTATAGCCAACAAGGATTCATCATCATCAAATATGCAATGGTGATATTTATATTTATCTGATTATGATAATCTTGTTTATGTGTCATTCAGTATCTCGTATCTTGTCATTGATCTCTATTTCTATCTTCATCTGGACTCGTTAGTAAAGCTCTGTCTCCATATATATGTTCATCTTCATCAAAACTAAACATGAACATGAAGAGGAAGATGGTGAACTGGGAGAATTGCCATGGATTCTATATCTCCTCCTGTGGTCCCTTAATTCATCTCTTCTAGGTCCTAGGTTTTAAGGTCCTACTTATTTTAGGATTTGTTCCATCTCCTCTAGGGTTGTTTGCAACAAATGAATGTAGTCTTTGATAGCAAGGGTTAGAATGGGCTAACAAGACTCGTACTTGTAGTGGTTCACTCCAATTTTCTTCAATATAGATCTTATCATTACTCCTAGTAATGTTCTTATCATGTGATGGACTATAGATCCTATGTGAAGAAGACATGTTTTTATTTGATAATGTGTGTGGCTTAATATATTAGTTTTTCTTAAAAGATAACTTGTTAATTCTTTTATAATGATTATTTCTAATATAACTAATCCAGATCACTAGCACCATCCCTGGTAATAGTACTAATGATGAGCAGTGGGTACCCTCTATGCCTAACCATATAAATCATAAACATGTGCATGCAATCCAATTGAATTCCATGGATGTGACTAGTATAGTATCTAGATTATTAAATGTTGATCATAAGTTGTTGTCTTTCCACTTGGACTAGTGGTAGCTTTCTCATGTATGGTTTAGTCCAAAGTAAGGCATATGATTATGATGTTGTTTGAGCCTTAAATTAAACTAATAATAATATAGAAATTAATTATTTAATCTAATTAACAATAAAATTAAATCCTAAACTATCCTAAGGACAATGAGTATCTATTCTCAACTTACCACATATATCTTAAACTCATATACCCATTGCTAGAATTACCAAGTGTTATTCTACTAGGAAAACCAATCAATAACACTACTACGATTACAAAATACATGTTTACACTCAAAACTGATCGTGCACATTCTATCAATTGATTAACATGCATGGAAATGTAAACATTAACCAAGTACATAGAAAGTAAATTGCATGAAAAGTAAATTTATTCTAAGTCAAAGTGTTATAATGAATATGAATCAATCTCGATCTTATTATTATTCATGAAATGTGTCTATGTACAATGCTACCCAAATAAGACTTCATACAATTGACTCAAATCTACTCTATAGGCACTCATTAATTGCTTGCTAAGGTTACAAAATAAAATTGCAAGAGTTTGGATACACTATTGACCAAAATGATGTCAAATATGTGATGGATGCTCATAGATTTATAGGAAAATACAACATTGCATTGACAGGGATGCATTAATGCATTTAGTTGCATCAATGGGCATGCATCGATAAGGATGCGTCAATGTATTTAGCTGCATTAATGGGGATGCATCGATGTAGCTAAGTTATAGTAGATGCAATATAGCATCTATGATATAGTAGATGTGATATACCATCTATGATGTAGCAACCAGCTGAGATACGTTAATGGGGATGCTACAATGCAGATGTGATGTAGCATCTATGATTTAGCATCTATGATATAGCATCTACGATATCTTAGCCAATTGATACACTTGACAAAATGATGCTTTATTATATCCGCACAACTCAACTACCTAACATATCAAGTTTCATCAATAACTAAACATGATCTTAGGTTACTATCTTTCAAACTATACTCGAATTAGCCTTCAATCTATATGATTCAGTGTAGTTGAGACATGTGATTATTGATGTTGTAAGATCATGATTAAAATAATATTAAAATATTAAGATTTAATCTACACAATCTACATACAAGAATTAATGTCTAAGCTAACCTATGCAATAAGTATATAGAACTCATGTCATTACTGGGTTATGAAGTATTTACTATTAGGCATACCAAGTAAGAATACTGCTAGAATTACCAAATGATACATGTTTATGTTGGAAACCAGTCATACTCATTCCACTATATTCTAACATGCATGAAAACATAAATTATTATTCTAAGTGCAAGAGAGAGTAAACATTAGGCTAATTACATTAATAAATAAAGAATTATAACATCCCACATGACCAACCCAAGTCTAGCTCAAGAATGAATCATAATCTAATGTATAATGCAACTGGGGCTTGTAAAGTACATCAAAGAATCACAAGCATATAATAGAAATTCATAAATCATGATTGAAAAAAATAGATCTCACAGTGCCCTACACATAAGAAATGCATCAAATATCATATACCAACCATCACTAGCTACATATCATCCTCAAAATATCATATCATGCATGTAGGTACATAACAACTATCTAGACATCATACCCATCTAGTTTAGTTCTTATATCTCATCAATCAACATGTTCAAACACAAACTTGTCCATATGAACATTATATACACTATATAGATAACTAAGGATCATGGGCCATCTAAACTAATATCATTAGCAAACACATTCATCTCTCGCATAAAAACATATACCAAGAATAATAAGAGCATGAATCCAAGATCACCATCACCTTCCTCAAACCTACTATACTTCTGAAGTTTCAACTCCATCACTTGAATACAAATGGGATCAGTACATGATTGACTGGAAGCCTTTACACATCCCCTACAAGAGGAAAGTCTAATGTTATACAAGAAGTGAGTTGTGGAAAAGCTATTGAACAACCTGTAATTAGGTCAATATATCTCATTGATGAGTGGCGAGGTACCCCTACACTCAACGATATGAATACGAGTGTTTCACGCATGATCCGGTTGAACCCCAAGGACTAAGTTCTTACGCATCTTAATGGAACACTCAAGATTAATCAATCGCTATCTTCCCAAACTTACTTGTATTGTCACGATTGTATGGCTAAGTAAGCTTGAGGTATATGATTTTTATAACTTTTATCTTTTTAATGTCTTATGCTAATAGGGGAAGGTAAAGAGAACTAAGTGACTAACTTTCATTAACTATTTACTAACTAAGTTCTAATAGTTCCTAACACCAGTATCCGTTCCCACTTGCCGCACACATCCCACACCAGTGTAACGCAGCTAGGATTACCAAATGCTAATCATTACTAGGTTACCAAGCGCTACACACATGCTTGAAGTGGTCGTACTGAGTGTACTTAACTAGGAGAGTCAAGGGTTGAGAGAGAGATTATCAACTAAGAAAGCATTTAAACATTCAACAATAATTAATCACTATTTAGCTTAATCTGTATGCTACAAGCTTTATCATAAAGTTCGTCTTTATTGTCGTACACAAATACGTGCTCAGGTACAATTTGCTCAAATAAAGATCTATTCACTTTAGGACTCCTACTACGAGCACACAGAAATTATTTTAACTTTGGAATGGTAAAACTACAAGAGTTTAGCTAAGGGTTTAAGTCTAACTCCCCGGAACAAAGGGCGTTGCCTCTTATTTATAAAAGGTGAGGCAGGACGCGATATTGTGTACACGATATCGTGGCTCATCATACCCCCATGACTAAATGAAAACTCGTCCTTGAGTTCCTTACAAAATATTGGGAAGATATGGGATTATTGACTTGGATGACACTAATGGTGGATGGGATGACGTGTGAACGAATCAACATTACAATACATGGTAATATTAGTGTTCATGACAAGAGTGAACACTATATACATTTGACATCTAGCCTTATTTGGCAACTGAGAGAGAAGAGAGAAGAGAGAGAGAGAGAGAGAATGTGTTGCTGCCAACACCAAGATTGCGCCTTCCGTTGGTCATTCATAACTGCTTCATCAATCTTGTTCCTTACATAACTGTTCCAGCACCAGTCCATCCTAAGTGTTTCCTCCAGATCCAATCCATTGCTATATGATTACCATCTGCACACACAACACAGTCTCATATCAGCAAGGATAAATAAATCACAATGCAGCTGATAGGTTGAGTTGTGATATGGCTAATATGGATTCTAGAGATATAACACTGGTGACTACCCAAGGTGTAGGGGTTAAGAGAAAATTGAAAAAATTTGACCAGGACCCCCATGACTAAGAGCGATCCTCTGGTAGTGATAGAATGGAAAAAGATAAGGAATAAGAAAGATGGAGAAAAAGAAACAATGGCAATGCTAATAAAATGGATGTCAGAGGTGGTAATGAACAAAACAAATGATGATTGTGAAAATGTTTAAGGAAAAAAGGTTAACTGATGTACCAAATAGGAATGTCAGTGGGTCCTCTCCAAAGTAGGCTCATGCCCTTAATGCCCTGACAATTCCACATTCAAAGAGTTTGTAGGCTCTGGAAATGTCATTTGGAAGTAAGAGTTAAAGTCTTTAACCACAAGATTTTACCGAAAAGAAAACAATGCATCAACCAAAATATAGACTACTGATACAACCGACAATGAGGTGGATCATGGAGAAAGAATGATGAGGAGAAGAGAATGGAATGGAGTCCCAAGAAAAAGGTGGTGTACAACCCCTTGTGCACGTATGATTAATGTGACTTAGTAGATCTCATTCCAAATCCAACCTCAAACAATCCACTTCCAGTGACTTCGCATTAATACACTCGACCAATCCATCCTCTTAAAGTAACAAGAATGCTTCCACCAAAGAGTCACCACCATTCAAAACAAGCAAGAGAGGGACAAGAAGGAAGCGAGAAAGGGCCTTAGTTAGAGGGAACATGTTTAGTTCCGTAACCAATTCTTATAGCCCAGATGATTATTTTGTCTAAGGGGTGTGCTT
Source organism: Gnetum montanum (assembly GCA_015680685.1). Taxonomy (NCBI): domain Eukaryota; kingdom Viridiplantae; phylum Streptophyta; class Gnetopsida; order Gnetales; family Gnetaceae; genus Gnetum; species Gnetum montanum. Next base: position 197,457 of record MNCI01003829.1, read on the forward strand.
TGAATTCTCACTTTTTTTTTTCTTTTTCCCTTCTATTTTTTTTTTTTTTTTGGATGAGAACCACACCATGCAAAGACTTAGTATTTTTATTAGCTCAGCTTCTTGATAATGGAGCAATGTCAGAATGGTAAGGAAAACTCAAGAAGAAAACATCTAAGCACCCAAGAGAATGGCCAATACAAATGCATCAAATCCCCTTGAAGTCACACCCTTTTCAGTCCTTGAGTCCTTCCTTAGTTTGAGAAATTCCCAGTCACCGATTTGTTAATAGTTTTATTGTTAAGAAAGGGACTGTATAGTTCCAAGCCAAGAGAGACCATAGAAATTTATGAATGCATGGATGACATGGCTTCATTGCCTGTTATACCAAAAGAACCATATGTTAGTATCAACATTATAACTCCAAGGTAAAAACCAAACATTAGAAATCAATGGAATACAGTTCATACCACCATCAGCAGCACTTATTAGGTGACGAACAAAATAAACAAACACACAAAGAAATGAAAGATTATAAATGATGTTGCAAAACAAGAACAAGAAAAGTTAAAGAAATTTGTAAAATAAAAATGTATAAAACAAAAACAAAAACTTAAAAAGGAACTGAGGGCCTTGATTGATCAACAGAGGTGGCCATCTCCCCCATGACTGAGTTGGGAGGAGGAGATCCAAAACAATGAGCAGGGTCATCCTTTTTCAGAGGTACTATGTGCACTGACCATTCTAGATTCATGGTAAGGTTTGGTCTGTTGCACATTGACAAACAACGTCTTATCAAAATGCTTGTTTGAATTTTTTAGGAATTTCCAACTTCCCCCAATTGATGTTTTCAGGTTGAGGTTTGGAACTTAGCGATGGACCTACTCAAGTTCATCTATGCTTTCGATGTGAGCACTAGTTATTCCCTCAGTTAGTTCCATGCACTTTAGTGAGTTGCTCTCTTAATCAGCTATCAACCACTGGGTGTCTTCTTGTTGTGTGGTTACTACATACAGGAACTTTTGTATGTTAATTTCTTGTGCACACCAGTTGCACGTAGGCAATGCTGACCATTCCTACACGTAGTCACACCTTGTATCACTGTATGTGATGCATGGAACCTTCTTCTTCTCAATCCACCCAAAAGTTTTTTTCTTAGATATTTCCAAGGAAAGATCGTGGATTCCTAGGTGCGCATTTATGGTACTTAGCCATGCCCTCCCCATTATTATTAGGAAGTCCCCTTTATCATTATTTACTTGTATCAATAGGAAATCAGCTGGGTACGACCACCCACACACAGTGGTAATGATGTCATCCACTAGTCCCAAGGGGACAGTGATGGACTGGTCAGCTAGCTCAAGTCGAATATTACTCTTTCTTAATGGAGGCAAGTTCCAGGCTTTGTACATCTCTTGTGATATTAGGTTGACTCCAGAACCTGAGTCCAAAAGAGCTTTACATGGTTCATTCCCAGTGACTTGGAGATAGATTAGAGGGCTTCCAGGATCAAAAACTTTTCTGGGAAGGTGGCCAATCCTAATCTAGTCAGTAATGGCATGTGTTAACATAACCGTATGCGTTGAGCTCGGTGTTTGGTTTGAAGGGAGCTCTGAAGCCTTAATTTATGGAGAAGTGTTTAGAGGTTCAATCGCTTGGGGTTGTGAGGGCTTGGTTAGATTGTTGGTTCTGAAGAAAGGTCTTCCCTCCATACGGTTGTCAAAATGAGTAGCGGGTTAAAGATTTATAGCCCTCGTGGCATTGCATTGCTACGGTTGAGTGGGGAGTTCCCCTTGCATTGCTGGAGTGGGTGGTAATGGAGCCATTGGTGTGAGAGTTGCAGATGGATGTGAAGAATGGTATGCTTGTGGGTTATCTCCCCTAGGAGAGGAAGTCCTATAATACTCCCGAGCTTGGTAGTGATGTTGTGGTGTAACGTGACCAACAAAATCACATGGAAAGATTGGCTGCTGCACATAGTAGCCATATGGATCTGGTTGTTGGTAGTGGTATTGCTGCCTTGGTGGTGGCGTCCCCCATGACTTTGGGTATTGCCACTGTTGATGTTGCTCAATGGGTTGTGGTGGAGTTCCACTTGGATAATACATTGACAGTTGGTGGAACTACCTTGGGTTACCTTGAGGATAAGGTAATCGTCAGGGTGCTTGTCGTTTGTTAAGTCATGGATTAAGTGCATACACCCTAGACTCTTGTAGATCTGAGATCATTGGGCAACATCCCTTAGGATGGTCATATTGGCATATTTCACACTCACCGTCATTGTCTATATCTGAATCCACAACCTCTTCGATGATGACCATTTTACCCTTACCCTTGTTACGTTCATTTTCCATTTCTCTCTTTTTCTTTTTATCATAGTCACTACCTCGCTCCTTAGACTCTTCTACAATTTTAAGAACAGTTTTGAACCTACTATCTAGGGAGTCCCACATTTGGTCTACCTTTGCTGACACTTTTGTTGTTAATTTTTGGAGCGGCAAGGTTTTCTTATTCACCATCTCTTCGAGTGATAACTCTTCTTCCTCCTCACAAAATCTTACTCCCTTTTTGCAAAGGGAAGGATCTCAATTGTACTCTTCTGCACTTTCTCTCTTACGTAGCTCCCCTTCTTCTTGGCTACTTGCTCTAGCAATCTATGAACCTAATGAGACCTAAGCTCTAATGATCTCCCCTGGGCATACGTTCCAAGGGTTCTCCTTTTTTCATGCCTAAGTCCATCTATGAGATGGTGTAGTTGATCCTGTTGTGAATAACCATGGCCAGGGCAATGATGTAACAGTGCATAATAGTAGTCCATGGTAGCATCCAAGGGTTCATGATTTCCTTGCTTCCATCCTTGGATTTGCTTTCACAGGTTAGACACTCGGGAGTATGTTTGGTACTTATCATTAAATAGTTCTAGCATTGTACTCCACCTCTGAATGGATTCCAGTTCTAAGGACTAGTACTAGCTTTTCACTTCTTTCACCAGTGTCCTTGGGAACAACTTCAATTTTTGCCACTCATTCTCTATGTTTTGCAAGGCACATGCATCATGGAATGCTTGCAAATGATTTTGAGGATTAGCATTGTATCCCCCCTCAAACCGTGGGATGTTATTCATGCCTAACCTCTTGATCCTACTATTGTTTTGATGCCCTGTGGGAACTCTTACGACCTCTGTGATATCTAACATGCTTCTAGTCACAAGTAGGGGTTCTTCGTGGTCATCTCATTCATAGCATCTGTGATGTCTACGCAATTTCCTACTCTCCCTTCTTCCATGCCTTGATTCCTTAGAGTGCCCTCATCCTCATTCTCGACTATCTCGTTGGTGTTTTTCACTCTATTTCCCTTTATCCTCACGGTTGGTTTCCTTATGGTTGTGTCTAGATATAGAAGGAGAGGGAGAATGTGACGATGAAGGTGAAGAAAAAGGAGAACCATCATGATGATGATGTTTTCTTCCTTCTCTTCGGTGGCCATGGCCTTGATCGTGATTACGATCAGAGAGCCCACCCTTATCATGTATTTGTGTTCCCTCATTAAACACTTCGTGTTCGTGGGGATCATAACCAAGGTTGTGAACTGTGGAGTGGAGGTTGTGATACACCACCTCCTGACCATCGTTAGGAGGGGGAACATCATTTGGTGGGAAACCTATTGAAGCAGGTTCTCCATCCCCAATTTTGCTTAATACGTGCAAGGCATTGTGGGGTCATTTACCCTTCAAGGATGTGTGGTGACTCTCCTGTCGCAAGTTCCTTTGACATTGCGCTTCTGTGGGATGATAGTCCCTTATGTCATGATCACTTGCAATGTACTCCGCGTATAAATGTGGCATGCCTATTTCTGTGAGAGCACGAAGGAGCATGTTGGGGACTGATAGGTCTAGAGGCAACACTATGTTACCCTCCAAGTCTCTCCAACGCAGTTGTTCATCTTGATGAAGAATGAAGGTAAAGTCAGGCACATACTCATCGTGATGAATATATACCACACGGAACTATTGAGGAATTGGCGGATCTTGGTTATGTGTGTTATACCACCGATTTTCTCTTGTATTAGTCGTAGGCGGTGAAATGCTCTTATGGGAAGAAGAAGACATTTTGTCTCGTTTGGTGTGCGATTTACCATTATCTTATCTTTCCTTGATTAACCCTAAGGGTTCATTCTAGCATCCCAACGATATGGATGATTTCTTATGTTCTACATGGTGTACAAACAACTAAGTCCCCGGCAACGACGCCAATGGTGAGTGGCAAGGTACCCCTATACTCAACCATACGAATACGAGTGTTTCACGCACGATCCGATCGAACTCCAAGGACTAAGTGCTTACACGCCTTAATGGAACACTCAAGGTTAATCAATTGCTGGCTTCCCAAAGTTACTTGTATTGTCATGGTTGTATGGTTAAGCTTGAGGTATATGATTTTTATAACTTTTATCTTTTTAATGTCTTATGCTAATAGGGGAAGGTAAAGAGAACTAAGTGACTAAATTTTATTAACTATTTACTAACTAAATTCTAATAGTTCCTAACACCAGTATCTATTCCCACTTGCTGCACACATCCAAAACCAGTGTAATGCTACTGGGATTACCAAATGCTAATCGTTACTGGGTTAGCAAGCGCTACACACATGCTCGAAGCGATCGTATTGAGTGTACTTAACTAGGAGAGTCAAGGGTTGAGAGAGAGATTAATCAACTAAGAAAGCATTTAAACATTCAACAATAATTAATCACTATTTAGCTTAATCTGTATGTTGCAAGGTTTATCAGAAAGTTCTTTATTGCTGTACACAAATGTGTGCTCAGGTACAATTTTCTTAAATAAAGATCCGTTCACTTTAGGACTCCTACTATGGGCACACAAAAATTATTCTAACTCTAGAATGGTAAAACTGCAAGAGTTTAGCTAAGGGTTTAAGTCTAACTCCTTGGAACAAAGGGCGCTGCCTCTTATTTATAGAAGGTGAGGCAAGATGTGATATTGTAGGGTGGATGTGATATCGCAGATGTGATATTACGTACGTGATATCACGGCTCATCACTCATGTTAAACATACCATACAAACATTGCGTACACATTACATCTTATCACAGTCACATCACAATCATAATCAAGTTATCAAGCATAGTACCAATCAAATTCCAAATCTCATCATACCATTGTCATAAGACTATTAAATCATCAAGCTACTAATGCACCAAAATAACATACTAATCATTACAAACTTAACACATCTATCACATCATAGGACTTAAACATATCACATACCCATAACCACATCTCCTTGGTAATCGATGCCTCAAGGGATAATAACACATCGCATACTACAACCAAAGATCACATGTACCAATCCATATACAAATACAACCAGGGCTTATACATATACAAGCATACCAACACACACATATACAACATAGCATATACATCTATCCTTAGTATCTATTTCCCCAAAGAATCATAATAATAAGCTAGCATCCCAATTGTAGAGCCCCGGTTGCAACCAACACATCTATGCTTAGTGTATAACATGTCATCATTGTTATGAGTACTACTAATACAAATAGTGCTTAGTTTTATTTTATTAATTTTCCTTTCACTTATAACTCTATCAATGCCACTACTTTCTCCTTCATCTATAATCGTAGGTCACTAACCATCTAAAAGGTAGATCCATGCATGTTAATATGCATCAAGATCCTCAATATAAAGACTAAGACAAGAGCATCACTAATGCATCATAGCAGGATTCATCCCAACTCCTCCAACATGCATTGTTACCAACTAGTCTACACCCTCATGTTGGTCCCACCACAATCATACATATCATATGCATAACACATCAATAACATTATTATAAGCATAGCACAATTAATGATCATAAGCAATCAATGCTACATGCATAATGTTGAATACCAGACAACCCAAACATAGCATGTGTCACATAATACTAATAAGTATATAAGCACATCATTGTCAATCAATGACCCTGAGTAATTAGTGCTATAAGTGTCAATTTGAACATGATTCATTGCACAATGCATCAACATCGACATCATATCAGATACATGCATTAAGCATGCTCATACAAATAATCATAGCTAATATGTCATAATATACATAATTTAGTTAGATGTCAATCATAATTTTTCCTAATTTTAGTAGATTATAACCTAGGCTATGACTCGTGACTTACTCATTACAATCCTTTTCAAAGAACTGCAATCTTAACATGTCTCACTTCCACCTTGCATCCTTCACAAATTTACCATCATGACCTTGCTACTAACAACCCCCAACTAAGAATGACTTACACTAGCAATAAAATTTCAACAAAATTTTAATTACAACCATGCCATAATTTTGTTTTGACTATCTAATACTTGCATTCCTAGCCATCATACTATTGTGACCTACATCTTGCTTTGAATCCTAACATGACTTGGCTGCAATCCCATCATGATATGTATAAAAACTCATGCTTAACACAAAATCACAACTAAATCGTAACAACATTCCTATACAAAATTCACAAATCAAACATACTAACCCAAATATAAACACACCATAACTGAATGCCTACATAGAAGCAATGAATAGTCTACTACCTCTAAGAACCACAATCATTACTACAAGTATATCCATATTATTCTTCGATGCATCAATAATCAAATTACAGCAATCTTGTAGTTCCATACATAAAAATACATATTTTTAATACATGTACCACAAAGATCCTAATGAGCGGTGAGGTACCCCTACGCCCAACCATATGAATACGAGCATGTACACAAAATCTGGTTGCACTCTGTGGATGGGCTAATCATAAGTTCTAAGATAGTTATTGTGTTTCGTTATTCGTTGTCTTCCCACGTTGGACTAGTGGAAGCTTTGTCACATATGGTTTAGTCTGAAGTGAGGTGTATGATGTAATGCTTTAACACTACTCCTACTATAGAATGATAATAAAGAGTTGATTAACTAAAGGTATGAAATAAATCCTACATTTAACCTAAGGCGATGATTATCCAAACCCAATTGTCTATACACACCTTGGGCTTCACGTAGTTACTGCTGGGATTACCAAATGCTAATCACTACTAGGTTACCAGACTATTACACTTATGTGTTCACAATTGGTCGTACTCATTCCACTTAATGATGAGGAATGTAAATAAAATTAATTGGAAACAACAATAAATAAAGACATTGAAATTTTAATCTAAGAAAATCACAAATGCAAAGTGGATGCTACAATGATGTAAATGATCTTAATCTTTATTTCTGAACATGCAATGTGCCCAAGTACATTGCACTCGAATAAGGATGTTGTGCAACCATAAACATCACACTGTGGGCATACACTGGAACTGAAATTGGAAAACTTCTAACTAACTCTGTCTATTTTCTATCTCTACCTATCTGTCTATGTATCTCTCCCCCCTCTCACACACCATGTACCCCATGTGATATTTATAGATGAGCATGACAGAAACGACATCGGATATCTGACATCGCTTATTGACCCTGATATCAAATCCTCGATATCAGATCTGCAATATTGGAGTCTCGATATTGCTTCTGACGCAGATGATGACTCATCATACCCCCACGACTAAATGAAAACTCGCCCTCGAGTTTCGTACAAAATGGTGAAAGGTATGGGATTATTGACTAACAAGATAATCATTGCATCACGGTGGTGTTTTATTGCAACAGAATGACGACACATTACAAGAATTAGAATTAGGAACAGCAAAAAAGAATGATGGAGCCACTATGTTGTGCCAGGAGGTGGTGGCTCTTCCATAATGTCCTTCCCTTTACCTTTATCTCCTAGTTTTGGAGGCTTGTGATGATGTAGCAGTGATTGAAATTTCTCCTCCTCTATCCTGGGATCATGCACAATCCATGCAGATGATTTGATGTGTAAGGGAACTAGCACAACTCATGGACATGGCAACTACGGAAACATTTTATTCTCTTCTATCATCTAAGCCAATTGCTCAATTCACAAAGCCTCCATTATCTCGGGTGGGATTAATGAATATGGATCCCACCTTTCTGCCCTTAAGGTTGCGAGCTATTGATGAAGCCTTTGGGCTTCTACTTTTGCATGCTCAACCCTATGCTCAGCGATGAAAAATTTTCCTTTAGTTGACATCAGTTCAGACTGTGCTGTAGTGACATCGTTGGGGATGTTGAACAAAGAGGTCATTACCTACCCTGTTTGCAGCAGTATGTCCAACATATCCTCATGTTCAGCCGGAGTCATGGTGGAACCAACCAATGCTTGTGCATCCCATGCACCTATGACATCGGTTGGTGGTACAACAAAGACATTAAAGGATTCTTTAATGTGATCCTTGATAACATCTACTACATCCACCACATCTTGGTGTTGCATCACTACAACTGTAGCCCCTCACCAATTTCGAGTAGTACTTGAAATGATGTGATGTTCCCAGAGATCTGTTGTGACCATTGGGCCTCTCATCTAAACTAGAGCGAAACCTGCCCTATGGCAGGATCAGCAAACATGTGGGTTGGTCTACATCATCAAGAACTTCAAAGAGACTTGACTCATCAAGTGTTCCCCAACTCACGAGGTCTGAGATCCACCAAAGATGACTAAGTGTAGGTCTATAATCATAAATTGGCAGTTGTTGCTGAGGTGGTTGAGATGGCAATGGTGATTGTTCAGACTATGGTCTATGGCTGGGTCCTGCTTCATGCTATTGCTTAGCCTCCACCAACTGGTGCCTAAGATATTTGATTTGTTGCTCTAGTTGGGTGATGTATCTCCACTATAAGTGCTACTCCTCCTATTCTTATTCCTCCCCAAGATCTTTTCTCAGAGGTGCTAGTTTGAGTAGTTTTGCTGCAAAAGAAGCATTTTGAGCTTTGCAGGATACATCATTAGTATAACCAAGGATTCCAACACGTTGACATAGTTTCCAAATTAGATAGAAAAATAGCAAAGTGAGCTTCCCCATCTTCGCCTCTTCAAACTACAGCTTGATCTCCATGAAGTATAGTTAGGGGATTTGGCTTGAAATTTTCCCATTAACACAACACATACCCAAGCTGCATAGGTGGATAGATGATTGATCCCCTTCATTGGGAACAAATGATATGTCCAAATTTTGAAATAGGTATGCTCGTCCAGGCTCAGTTCATTGTATGAGTTATTCTCATCATCAAAAGCACATTTCAACCATATCTTATGCCTCTCTAGATTAGGTCAAATTAATAGAACCGACAATCTTACTCCAATATTTGGCAAATTTAGGGCTTCAGTGATTGCTCAAACAAAATAAGACACTGTGACCCCACCAATTCTTACAGTGGTACCTTCTTCTTTACCATTTCAAAAAGAATAAGTCTCCCCAAGGTACCATTCTGCATTTTTAGACAAAATTGGCCAAAGTGAAGATGCTTGCAATTGTGTCCTCACTGACTGAGGGGTGAACTCCATGAACAACCCAAAGTTCATTTCTACAATGATTGAGGCCAACATGGGATGTGCCTGAATGGTAGCAAGGCATTCCAATGACAACATGAGTTGTTGTCCTTGCACTTGAGGTGCTACCTCTACCTACATAGATTAAGCTTCGGCAAGGACTTCTACAGGGGCTTCTTGATGGATGGTGAATGATTGTGCCTCCTAGTCAATTGGTGGTCGTTGCTAGCCTAGTCGACCTCAGTTTCACCGAGGGCATTTGCTTAGTCCCTATGATGGATCGCCTTGGGTTACTCGTTTGGGGGCCATCTGCAATCACACAAAACATTAGGTTACTAAAGGATCCTTGTATTGATCACGTTACACATTTATACCTTAGTCAACCTTTAGTGTACATGATAGCCATGTTAGATTGCAGAGTTAAGGCCTTACTTTTTGTTCAAAATGGCCTAATTAGGTAGTTAAGGCACTTAGGGATATGTAAAAAGTATCTTTGGCATGGTGGGCAATGTTTATTTACTTATTTACCTTTGATTTTACTTAGTGTATTCATTGTTTATCCTCAAAATACCTTTTAAGTGATAGCAATTTTTGAAAAAAATGTGACATTAGGTGGACACAACAACACCCCCCCCCCCCACAACTGAGATGGACACTCAAGGGATAGACAAGTGCAAATGGCATGAAAAATGGAGTGTAAACGAGTGAGATATAGCATGTGGACAAACGGTGTGTAGAGCTTAAATTGCTAGAGAAAAAAATTGCAAAAACTCCCCTAACGTTGGGATGCAAAAATGAAATTGGAAGTGCGGCTAAGTGTCATATTTATAGGTTTTATGGCCCTAATATCGAGTACGTAACATCAGGGATCCTCCGATATCGGGGATCCAATATCGGAGTGGCCAGAAAAATACTCAACTGATAGTTTGATAGAGGGAGAATAATTCGAGGATAAGAATAAAAGAGTTTGAGGTACCAAAACATTAAAAACCTGGGAATCTCATTAGGATAACACTAGGAAAAGGAATAATGCACAAAAGTGAAGAAGGTATATAGTTAGGGAAAGGTGGAATGATAGGCATTAAGGTGTAGTGGAAGGTGCATAAATTGAGTGGCATGGAAAAACAAGTAAAAGACACAAGAGTTACACAAGTGGGTCCTCCCCAAAGCAAGCACATGCCCATGATGCCCTAGCATAACCATGCCAAAAGGTGTCCATAGGCACCTATGGTGTTAAATGCAACTGATACCTGTCACACAACAACACACACAAAAAAATACACCACCATCAGTAGAGAATTATGACTATGTACATCCAAATCATAAATGAAAACACAACGAATAGTGAGGTGAGGAATGGAAAGCATGGTGGAAAGAGAGAACACAGAATGGACTCCCAATATGGGGGTTGTATGAAGCCCCTTGTGTGTTTAGTGGTTAAGGTAACTTGACAACAACCATCCTGAATCTAGACCAAAAACAACCACATTTAGTGACCTCGTATCAACACACCTAACTAATCCATCCCCTTAGGCAACAAGGGTGTTCTCATAGATCAACCACCATCCCACCAAAAAGAAGAAAAGAGTAATAGGAAGTGCAGAAGGACCTTAGTTAGAGGGAACCTTCAGGCATGGGTACATGTCTTTCTAGTTCCATAACCAATGCTTGTAGCCCATACTCCATTATTGCATCTAAGGGGTATGCTTTGAATTTCCATAATTTTTTTTCGCTTTTTGGATGGGAACCACATCATGCAAAGACTTATTTGACTGGGTCAACTTCTTGGTGGTGTTCGATGGTAGAATGGCAGAAAATTGATGACAACATCCATGTGTCCAAGAGAATAAACTAGCACAAGTGCATCAAATCCCCTTGAAGTCACATCCTTGTCAATTCCTTTGAATCCTTATTTAGGGTGGAGGATACGAAGCCACAGATTCATTCTATTTTGATTAGAAGAGGGGCTCCATCCTTCCAAAATAGAGGGAAACCATAGAATTAAGCGGATGGATGGATGATGTGGACTCACCATTCACACAGTTAAACATTTATGATAGAAACAACATAGAAAAAAATCCCCACCCCAAGTGGACCAAAGTAAAGCTCGCTTATTGATTGAGAACATTTAGGAATGGTAAACAAAGTAAATCAAAACAAAACAAAAAACAAAAAACAAAAATAAAAGAAAGCAAAAGAAAAGAAAAAGGAGGATTAGTTTGTGGTTAGAAAGGAAGATAGCCCTAAGGACTATGCATTGGAGGGTGATACGAACTAGCAAAAGGGTCCATGCATTATGGATACATGGTATAGGACATGCTTCCTAGTGGTGTCACACACATGGTAGAAGGGTTGGGTTGGTATGCTGGTGTGGAAGATGGGATAGCTTGAAACATTCTCAGCGTCCAACTGAGGTCATGACAACTTGATGGCATGCATGGGTTCTGTTGTCTCAGCATAAAATTGGAATCCACAGTAGTCATCAAAATAAAAGTAGAGACAATAGGCGACTTTGGTATATGTACAGAAGGTGGTAGATCCAAAGGAAAGGATACGTCACTAGATTTCCCTTGTGCAGGAGTAATGGATATAGTGCGTGATGCTTGGCCTTTACATTTTTTGGTGTGAATTGTCCTAAAGAAGGGACGTTTGTGTGGCTATAAAGGATTTCCACTGGATTGATTGTTGGTACGTATAGTTTCTATACAAGTAGCTACTTGTGGCTGTAAAGGATGTTGTGCTAAACCCTTCAAAATGGATGACAATGTGTGAAGGGGAAAAACATGAGAGCTTGAAAAAGATGACAGAGGATATGCGGCATGCAGTGGTGATGACATGGGAGATGGCATGTAGCATTGGTGTTCTAGTGAGTGGTACATGTGCGGTGAAGAAGAAGAAGATGAATGGAAACTTGTCAGTGAAACAGGCTGTTGAATGTAGTACTCACATGAGTACAGATGATGAGATGGCTGCCAAGTGGGTGATTGCCTCCCCCACGACTATGGTGGTTGCCACTGCAGTTGAGGTTGACCATAAGGCTGAGGATGGTTCCTACCTACATGGTTATAGGATGGATCATAACTGTGTGGATGGAAAGGTATTCTTTTGGGCTTGTGTTGGCATAAGAACTTTGGATTTAGCACAAAAGCCCAATGCTCCTATAGATGTGACAATATCGAGCATCAGTCCTTTGGATGATCATAAAGGCAAAGTTTACATTCCTCATCCGTGTTTGTAGTAGAGCTATCTACCTTGTTGTTAATAGCAATGTGTTTGTCTCGTTGGCCTTTCATCTCACTTGTTTTGCAATTTGTTCCTTTATGTTGAGATTCTTCACTAAGACTGTGTTGTGCCACACTCACTTCAGTAGGCTTGGCATATGATGAAGCACTATCCTAAAGCCATGTAGACATTCTATTCAACCTTGCATGAAATTCATCAATCAGTGGTTGTATTGGCAAGGGATTTTAGAACATCTCCCTATTGAAAGTTGCCTTATCTTGGTTAATGACCATTTCTGTTACAAATGTTGATTCCCGTTGGTGGTTTTCCAAACTTTGTTGTTTACACAACTCCCCTTCCTCTTTAGCAACCCATTGAATTAGCCTTAAAATATGATGGCCTTCTAATTTGTGTAATTGACCCTTAGCGTATGTTCCAAGGGTCTCTTGTGTTTGAGTTCGAAGCCCATCTATGATGTGGTGAAGTTGTTCTTCCTAGGAGAAGCCATGGCTTGGACATTTATGCAATAAAGAGTAATAACGGTCCAAGGCCAAATCCAAGTGCTCATGTTCTATTTGTTGCCACTCCTAGATCTATTTCTGTAACTGGGACACTCTAGCATAAGTTTGGTACTTGTCCTTGAACAATTTTAGCATCGTGAACCAATGCTTACTAGAATTAGGTTTCAGTGACTAATACCAAATGGTAGCTTGATAAACAAGTGTTTAGGGGAAGAGTTTTAACTTCTACCACATGTTGTCAATGTTTTGTAAGGTGCCTGCATCATGGAAGGCTTTCAAATGCTGTTGCGGATTGGAATTATAGCCTCCTCTAGGCCTAGGGATATACTCCATTTTGATTTGTTTGATGCTTTTTGGGGATTCTAACAACCTCCTAAATGTTTGCTAAGCTTTGAGTCGATAACGAGGGTTCACTTTCTCCATCAAACATCTCCATGTATGGACATTGAGTTGCATGAGTCTAATAACCCTATAGGTAGTTACGATCATGATATGAGGGTTGCATTCTTCAAGTCTGTCATCGCGGTTTATGCAGTGATCATACCTATATCAAAGATCATCCGAACAAGATGTTGTAAAGGAAGACGAAGTGAGACTTGGAGAAGGGTTGTGGATCCTATGATTCTCCAATTCATCCCATGATGTATCATGACTTTGTGCTTGGAAGGTTCTAGGCCTAGAAGTTCTTCCAACTATAGGATGATTACTCTCTTCGTCAGAAGTTTTTGAATCTATCGAATATAGTCATGAAACACTGTTTGAAAAGGTTTGAACCCATTCAGATCATTTCTCACTCCATTTTGTGTTGCTATATATAACATTGGTTTGCCAACGAATAGTTTCATTACTGATAAATCACTAATGTCGTGTGCACGAGACATGTTGGAGATGCGTGTGTGACTTGTTACTCCTTGTTGAAAGATAGAGCATGGAAATGCCTACATTATATGATATAACTATCTTAGATAATTAGCACCATCCCCAGCAACGATGCCAATGATGAGCAGCAAGGTACCCCTACGTCCAACCATATGAATACAAGCATGTATGCATGATCTGGTTGAACTCTGTGGATGGGCTAGTCATGAGTTCTAAGATAGTTATTGTGTTTCATTGTTCATTGTCTACCCACGTTGGACTAGTGGAAGCTTTGTCATGTACGATTTAGTCCAAAGTGAGGTGTATGATGTAATGCTTTAATGCTACTCCTACTATGGAATGATAATAAAGAGTTTATTAACTAAAGGTATGAAATAACTCCTACATTTAACCTAAGGTAATGAGTATCTAAACCTGATTGTCCGTATGCACCTTGGGCTTCATGTAGTTGCCATTGGGATTACCAAATGCTAATCACTACTGGGTTACTAGACAATACACTTATGTATTCGCAATTGGTCATACTCATTCTGCTTAATGACAAGGAACATAAATAACATTAATTGGAAATAGCAATAAATAAAGACATTAAAATTTTCATCTAAGAAAATCACAAATGCAAAGTGGATGCTGCAATGATGTAGATGATCTCAATCTTTATTGCCAAACATGTAATGTGCCCAAGTACATTGCACTCGAATAAGGACGTTGTGCAACCATAAACATCACACTGTGGGCATACACTAGAACTGAAATTGAAAAACTTCTAACTGACTTTGTCTATCTTCTATCTCTACCTATCTGTCTATGCATCTCTCCCCCATCTTACACACCATGCACCCCATGTGATATTTATAGGCAAGCATGGCAGAAATGACATCGAATATTTGACATCGCTTACTAGCCCCGATATCAGATCCGTGATATCGGAGCCCCGATATTGCTTCTAACGCAAATGATGACTCATCAAATCCTAACCATCCCAACATCATCCCACGACCACACATAGAAATTAGAATGAGACAAGCAAAGACACCCACATGAAATCCATAAACCTACTAAAACATGTCATCTAAATCCCAAAATACAAAAATGATTTCAATGACATTTTGGCTTCTCCTAAATTCAAACTGAACCTCCCAAATTGTAGCCTATCTAACACCAACTTCCCAACATCCTAGAAATCATATAAATTAGCTAAGAAATGGAGGAAATCAAAGAAGAAGGAGCAATGCAACATAAACTTGAGGTGCATAACCAAGAGAGGAGAAATAAAATGAATTATGTTTTTATTATATAATAAAAAATAACTAATTTTTATTTTTGATTTCCAATTCTATAAGGTTTTCGAATACTTTTTCCTATACTAATTGATATTTAGGATTCACTCTTCATAATCCACTCATAGGACATTCAAACAAAAAACCAATCAAGCCTATGAAAATCATAACTCCTCTACAACATGTCCAAGAAACCATAATTGCATAATAACACAAACCAACTAGGCACATGACTCAAACATGTACAACATGCTACTCATCATAATATCATGCCATGACCCTTCAAATAATACCAACCCATAATCACATCACATATATTTTTAAGAAACACTATCACAATATTACAAATGCACATGATAAAGAGAAGATATGTATTTATAGGTATATCATCTCTACATAGATTTATACTACATTACAAAGTAGGCATTGTATGTACATTCATATAGGATTCACAGTCTTGTAGGTATGATTTGTTAAGTGAAGCGTTACAAGTGCATAGTTGGCAACATGAAGATTAAAGCTTATTTTGCAACAAAACTATAAAATATGGCTATGTTGCTTTTGAGATCTTGAAAAGTTATAAGTAATTTAGACCTTACATCGTTTTTTTTTTCCACAAAGGGGTGATAATTTTCAACCCTACCTATGATCTTCAAAAACCCCAAAGTGTGGATTCTATTGGATTTGAAGTATTAAAAGGTAATGGAAGTGCTACAGAAATCTAAATGGTATGGTTTTTCTTTTTCACTTTTGACATGAAAGTTTGATTGAGTATGTTGTTCTTTCAGTTTTAATTTTGAATTAAATATCATATTACTTAGTTTCAAGAATAATAGAGAATAGTCTTAGAAGAAGAGTTGAATCAGGGAAATGACACAAGTAGGCTGTCCTAGCAGCCAAAGCATATCATATATTTAGAGGACACCTTCAAGAAAACAACCATGTTGGAATTTCATTATGCAAATATTACAAAATTAATTTAAAAATTACTTTTTATAATGAATGCTTATTATGTACAATTTCTTGCAATGAAATTTGTCAATTCATACAAGTTGCACTTGTTAGAGAGATCAACCTGATGAGTAGCTATGAATGGTCTAATAACCTACTTGTGATTGGATTGATAAACATGAAATTAAAATCATGTTGTTCTAGCTGAATGCAAACTTATAGATTACACGATGAACGAATGACAAAGCTACGTTGATGATAATGATAAAACAAAAATAGAATTCTAATGTAGATGATAATAGAAAATATCAAATCGATACAAGAAAATATGGGGATTACTAAATATAAAGAAAAGGCAAAGAAACAAATATTCTATTGATTCACTAGACTTAGGTCAAATAAGAGGATGAAAAGTTCTCACGAGAGGGGAGTATAATGTTTTAAACAAGAATGTAGAGAAATGAAAAAGACATCATATCTACATAAAGCATATAAAGACATGTATTTAGATGAGATAATGTTGACACTAAAAGGAAACCTAAGTTGTGACAAGTTTGGATTATGAGGCAAGACTGAGGTTGCAAGTCCCTCACATTGCTGCAACTAGTTTGTTGTATATTCTTCTTACTTGGGATACTTCACCTAAATTACTAGGGATGGAATTGAAGTTGGAAATAGGATGGTATCACTATGAAAATTGTTGGTGAATGCTAAAAGAAAAAAATGCTAAAAAAGCAAGTTCTACTACAAAAGATCTTTGAAGGTTCATGTTAGAGATAAGGTGAACATATGGCCTCCTTTACTCATCCATGACCATTTCATTTCATGTTGAGTATAATCGTAGTAGCTAGTAGTCTTTGTTTTGATGTTTATAGTATTTTTTTGAAGAATTAAAAGTTATTAGTGTTTTCTTGTTTGAAAATCAAGAAAATAAGGTGATGTTGAAAGCAATCTTAGAAAATGGAAAAAAGGGGGCCAAGAGCCTTCATGTTGGGGCACATGTCAAAAGAGGCAAGTTTCCCAAGAAAAGAGTATAAATAAGGATGTACCTCTTCCATTGTAACTTGCCAAGAATTTTTTGAGCATTAAATGAAAGAGGTCTTCCTTGTTAATTTTATTTATATGACTTAAAGCTCTTCTACTCCAATCTCCCTTTCTCTTATTGATGGTTCTCACATTTCGAAGATTAAAGCCCTTTCATGGTTTCTACTCTCAAGTTAACTCAAGCCCATCTCTCATGAATTCTCTCAACTACAAGCATTCTCATATGTTTCTTGCATAACTCTTTTATGTTTTGGGTTATCTTAATTTCTAAAGTTAATTGGATGTTTTTCCATGTTTATGTTAGAAGAATTGTAGAGTAGAAGGTAGATTTATATTCAAATTTAAAGGGATTCACTCCCAAGCATCAGATTCATGTCATTTTCTTCAAGTTTTCATGTGCATGTTTCCACTTCATGGAGGGTTTAATACCCATCCTCCCAGTTATATGTTTAAAGCTCAATTAGTATGTTCTTTAAGATTTGTTAAAGACTTAGAATCTTGAGAAGAAGTCATAGCTTGTTCTTAGTTCTTTCATGGTTTAAGTCCTAATTAAGGATTTTTGCAAGGTTTTGTTCATATGCCATAATTTGGACAATCTTTCTTAATACTTGATGTTATTTATTTATAATTTTGTTATCTTAATTTCTTGCTAAGAGGCTTATTTAATCTAATTTTTATGCCTAGGCTTATGAGCCAAGTCCATATTTAATCTAAACTGCTTGGTTCAATTGGTTCTTTATTTTTCATAGACCACAACCTCACCATGACTCATGATTTTCACTTTTCCAAAATTTTACAAACCACAACCTATGGTCAATTCATTATTTGTTGATTATTTTGTACCACGATCCATGATGGACTTGTGAATCAATAATGATGTGTTAGCATAGTGATAAGATTCTTCACTTGGTAACCCCTAGTTACATGTTTGATTTTACTATACATAATTAAGTTATAATTTTTTAAAAAATTCTCTAAAAAGGAATTCTAAAATTAATCCAATATATACAAGGTGTCTTAGAGGACATTAATAAAAATTTTAATTTTAGTTTCATAATGCATTGCACAATAACCACCTGACTTAATCATGACCCATGATCAATTTATGGTTTACATAGTTATATTTAACTCTTTATTTTGCATGACCATAACCAAACCATGATCTTATCATAACCCACGGTGAGCTACCACAAGGAGACCATGACTTGTGATCAAGAAGAAAAAAATACCATGATCTATATCTTCACTTGTTAACTTGTGGTTAACTTTTAGGGCCAAATTTTGAGTTGAAATTATAGAAGTTTCAAAGAAATCTTATTTCACTCCTATGCTATAACAAGAAGTATCAAAGCTTGAAGGCTTTTAAACTAAAGATGAAATGATGGTTATAAAATAAATTCCTAGATGTAGCATCATGTTTAATGGCTCCTATTATTTTGCTTATTAGTCCCATCTTGTAAAGTCTTCATTGCAAATTAATGAATTGTCCTCCTATGTTGAGAATGGTTTAGTTATTACTCTAAATGTTAATGTCCTAAATAGGTAGCAAAGAATCCAATTGTCAAAAGATATGAAGCTAGATGCCCTAGCTAAAATGATTATATGTACAAGTTTTAATGAGGCCATTGGAGTCATGATTGTAACTAAAAATATAATAAAAGAATGTTGAACACCCTACAAGAAGAGTATAAGGGTAATGAATCCAATAGAAAGATTAAAGAGTTAAAGGTAAGGATACAGTTTGTAAATATGAGAATCTTGAAGGGTGAACCTCTAGATCATTTTCTTGAAAGGATCACATTATGTCTTAGGAACATAGATGAGTGTAATTGCAATTACTTCATGGAGAACAAGCAACAAAAGTAATGACTATGTTGCATGAGGATTATAGGTTTGAAAATGTGATCAAAACCATAGGTCAAACAAAAGCCTTTAACATCATATCCTTTTGATGAATTGATCTCAATCTTAAGAGCTCTTTAAGAATGGAAGAATGTAGGATCAAGGTAAGAGAATATCTATGTAGCCAAAACTCCTCAAAGATCATCAAAAAGAAGGGACAATGATATAAGAGGAAGAGGAAGGTCCAACTTTCAAAGATGAAAGTCCAAATTTAAGAAGACAATCCTATTGTAAACCAAGAGGAAGAGGAGGTCTAAGAGGAAGAGACATAAGAGAACGTGAAAAATCAAACTTTCAGCCAAGGAATAACATCTTTGCACCATCTTCATCCATCTCATGATGCAAGTACTATAACAAGAGAGGTCATTCGAAAACCTCACAATTCAAGAAGGCAATAAGTAAGGGCAACAAGAAGAGGATTCATCTTCAACTCAAGACAAACGTAAGTAAGTGATGACTATAAACACAACCTTTGCTACTTTTATATGTCTAATGAAATTAATTCCTTTACTTGGATCATTGCTAGTGCTTGTAGTAATTACATGACCTCATATAGAAATTGTTTTTTTAGTATAAAAAAGATAGTAATAAACCTTGGATTAATTAAGTGTAATATCCTAACAATGTCTTTTTCTAATAATTTCATTATTATCATGGTTAAAATAATGCAAAGCTTAGTCATGTTATTATCATAAGTAATTGCCAACCCTAAGTAGTCCAAGGTTCAAGGACTTAGGACATTCATCAAATTATCAACTTGATCATTATAGACAAGTTGCAACAAGTCATTAATATCATTTTGACAATTAGTACACATTGAATTATCATCACCTTTCTAGGCGCCTAGCAAGTTCAAGCACCTAAGACAACCATGACAATTGATTCTCATCATCTTGACAATCATAATGGACAATCATCATCATCACATTGGTGATTATAAAAGGTCATCATTTTCATATATATGGACATTTGACTATTATTATGTAATATATGCATCTTGGTATCACTAACATAAGTATCTTAGACTTTAAAGATTTTAAAAATTAATGGTAAACATAGAAGGTGTTGGTAAAAAATATAAATGGAAGATCTATACCATAATGGTAGGAAAGGTCTCTCTACCAAGGATAGAAGGTATAGGTATTAGCTTCTAAGTGGTAGGTCAAGTGATGTGTTAGGTCAGGTGTACCTCTCAGAATGGTAAGTATCATTATCCCATATCAGCAACACTCACAAGTTTTAGAACACTTAGCTTTTTGATTTTTGTTATTGTAAGGTTCATGAATTGACCTTCTTATCCAGTAACAAATAGATAGATTTTTCTTAGCTAAGCTCTTTGCATTTTGTCACTTATAGTTGAAACATGTGATATCGTTATCCAAGTAAGATAGAAACAACTCACACATTTGGCTTAATCTTGATATTATATTGAGGGCTGATTAGCAACCCTCTTTTCCTTTGGAACACTTAATACCTCTACCAAAGATACTTTTCCATAAGTAAATAGATATATTTTGAGAGATTACCTAAAGTATCTAGCTTCTCATGACACAATCACTCATAGGTATCTTCTCATACTAGAGTCACTCATTGTAGTTGTTGTGCAACACAAATAAGAATAGATGTAGGTGGATATGGGTACTAAATTGGGGGCTTGGATGCAGCCCCTATATTATTAGGTAAACCCAATAAGTCAAAAAACCTACTTTGTTATTGAGATTTAATTTTAGGTCATTCAACTCTATGAAATCATTCAACTTTAGGTGCTTCATTTCTTCTTTTGAGAAATACAAATGCAAACAACACTCATATTTTATTTAGTTATTGCATCATAGTCTATGTTGAATAGTCTATACCAACTCAATGGTTTTCCCTTTGACTTGTTGTTCCCTCCATCTGGGTAACTCAATAACTAAGAAAAATACCAATTTGTTCTATCATTTATAGATAGCTAGAAAGAAGATTCATGAATTGAAAGAAACATCAATTCACCTTTAATGTGAATGACAAATTGAGCTTCTACATATGTGATAAAATGGATCATTTTTTGTTAGATACAAGACATGCTACCCAAGGAAGGGGCTTTAGTTGGAAAAATCTCCAGAAAATAATTCAAAAATCAAGGCTATTTTTATAAAGGGAATCACTTCTAATACATAAACTAAGCAAGTTGAACATACAAATACCTGAACTAAGCAAGGATATACATCAACAAAGAACCAGTCAAACATAATGATTAGAAGATGGATTATCTGTGTCCCTTGCTTCACACATACAAATGGCTAGACTATTCTTCCTACCTATCCTTTTCAACCTATTCTACCCAACCTTTGAAAACCACCTCGTCAATCCTCCCTCTTCCTCTCCTACCTACCATCTATCATAAATACTTGGAATAAGTTCATCGTATCATGACAAGTCTTCCTTACATTATCTTGAAAATCCTAACTTTGCATATCTACCTAGTAAAGAGCTTTCTTACTCACCTGACCTCTTACAAGCCTAGCCTAGTAGATAAGTGATCCCATATAATAGAGATATTACTCTTAGATATGTTAATCTTGTGTCCATTAAGTGATATATATGTTTTTCGATTGATATAAATGTTAGCTATCTTAGCTTGAAGAATTTTGAGGCTAGAAACTTCCACATTTGATAGTATGACATTAGAATGTCAATACTTAGATTCTTTAGTAACATTATCTAACTCAACTATCTGAATCATTTTACTTCCAAACTTGGCATTCCAATCTTTGAGATTTATTATAACAACTATTCTAGCCACCTTTTAGATATTCATAAAGTGGAATGTAAACTTGTAAATTAGTAAATACCCAAGAGATCTAAATAGGCAATTTCTAACCTCTAAACAATCCCTTCCTATGATAGATGATCCACCTTCCTCAATGAGAAGAATGAAGTGACTCGGAGAGTTGATACATTTTAGACTCTTAGCAACAAACAAAACAAAGTAAGAAATATAATAATCACATTTTGGTGGCTATCTTAGGGATTTGTCTACGTGTGAATCAGTAGCCTAGTGCTATTAGGTTATTAAAACCATGTGTCATCCCCACCTTCAGTAGACATAGGATGACCACCTAACACTAGTGTTCATGAAGGAAAAAAAACATCAATGTTACTATTTCTTGAGTTGGATTTTCATAGTTTTCATTGAAAGGGCATTTCCTATCATTCTCAATGCTATTGGGAAGTCCCAATCACTCACAATTGAACCAACCCCTAAGGGTTGACTTAAGACATATCCAAAAGTAAAGAAAAGCATTAATATATGTTGGCATTTTAGAGTAGAAGACAATAATTTTTTGTTTTTATTATATAAGAGAATGTTATTTTAATAAAATATAGGAAATATTTGGAATGATGAGTAGTTTTAATGTTATTTTGGCCTATATATATATAATTTTTAAATTTCTTTTTATCTTTTGGGCTATATTGTATTATTTTTAGTAAACTTGGCCCCACTTGTCACATATATATATCCAAGAAATCTCTTAGAAATTTGTATCATATAAACATCAACATAATTTTAGTTAGAATTTCACTTTTTTATCATCAATTCATCAATTTGTCATCAAATAAACAATTCATCAACATTTATCAATATCACCCATTATTATTTACTCAATCTTAGAAGTTGAATAGTTAAAATTAGGGGTATTCACTCTTTTGATTTTATCTTAGACATTTCACAATATTTTTAGTGATTCTAGTTTTATTTGAAAGCTAGAATAAGTAGCTATATGAAGCTAAGATTTCATCTTAATATCTATTATGATTTGGGAGAAATTCGCTTTGAAATTTGGTAGATTTTTTGAGTCCTAACATTTTACTAGAATAAATGAGAGTTAATAATTAGATTATTTCTCCTTAATCTTACAATAAATTGTTGTAATCTCAAATTTATTTGAAAGCTAATATCTATGGAATGATTTAGTTAAAATTTTAGCTTCATAAACTTAACAAGTTTTTAGTTATCATCTTTCAAAGCTATTCTACTAGAATTGCTATGATTTTTGAAATTTTGGAAATAACATAATATAACTTCAACCTTTGGATATCTTCTATAGTACTTCTTTTTCTTAAAGAATAGAAAATTTCCTTATCTTTTTGAGAATACAAATATTATTAGTTGATTCTTTGTGAAATCAAGATAACCAAGAATTTCTTTTCTTGCTTGAAATGTTTTCAGTTGGTTTCAAAGGATCAGGTTCACCTATAAAAATAAGCACAAAAGACATAGATCGATGCTCCCAAATCTTCGATAAATTTTAGATTTCAACCTATGGATAAGGATGATGAAAGGCCTCATTAGCATAATGACTATTGGAAAATATTTAAAATAGGTTTCAAATTTATTCATGATTTTGAAAAGTTCACTAAATTATAAATCAAAGAATATGAAACAAAGAAGAAGAATAACAATTTAGCTCTCATGATTCTATTAGCTAGTATATCACAAGTTATTTTTGGAAATACAATCTTTATACTATTGCCAAAGAAGTTTGGGATAATCTCCAATTAGAATACAAGAAAAGCTTGAAAAATCAACAATTACAATAACTAATCTATAAAAAAAAATTTGATACCCTAGAAATTGGAAAAAATAAAAGCATTGAAGAATTCTTTATTAGAATGTATGATAACTTATGAAAAATAGATGAATATGGTTTTTGGATATAGTAACAAGTAAGAAGTTTATAAAGTTGTTTAAGCTCTTTTCATAGATCCAAGATTTGAAAACATAATAGATAACATTTCTGTTTAAAGAACTTCAACATGCTTAGTATCAATGAATTCCTTGTTTAAGTTAGAACTCTACGAATTATGAAGAATAACAAACAATCTAGTGAAGATAATCAAGCCTACATAACCAACCAAAGAGGAAGAGATAGAAAAGAAAGATTCAAAGGAAGAAAAAGATTCAATTATTAGAATAGAGATCAAGAAACAAACTCAAAAGAATATAGATTTTGAGTTTCATTAATGGATGGGTATGTTATGCTTATTAGTTGGATCTTAGCTTAGTACTTTTTATATTAAATGAAATATGATATTTCATATCATATGAGCTTTTTAGTATGCATGATTTAGTTTAATTATGTATTTCATTTTGTATTTATTAATTATGTAATTTCATCCAACAAATGCACACTTCATAAGTGTGGTAGGATTTCACGAAGGTTATGATGAAAGCATGGTATGGTTTGACATTAGTAGTTTTGTGTGGCATATTATGTATATAATTTAATTATATTTCATATTTAAAGTAATGTATTTTTCTTGGCTACACTAGGGAAATTATTATGTCAAGGTGAGAAAAAGAGAGCAAGTTATATGAATTATGTGCATGACTAGTCAAATGATTTCAATAGTCAAGTTTCCATTATAGAAATTGGCTTGATTTTCTTTATGTAATTTGTGGTAACCTCTTAATTAACTTCCTTGACTCTTCAAATTTGCACACCTTGACATTTTTCTACAAATAAGAAGAATAGGTGATATGAAAATTTGGAGCTTGTGGAGGTGCTAGAGATTATTTGTTCATATCTTATCTTTGATAGATTTGTTATGGTGCTCCATCTTTTTTGCATGGATTCTTGTGTATTAAATGTGAGCAAGCTTGACATCTCTTTCGGTTTCCATATATTTAGGATTTTGTGCACATCAGTATGAGATGGGTTCCATGAATTAAATTACATGAATTTGTATGGACTTTTTTTTATTTAGGTATTACTTTGATCAAATATATTATAGAGTATTGTGATTTGGTTTTCAATATCAAGGATCAAGGATGTAATCATCACTATTTCTATTGATTTTTGGTGTGGATTTTATGAGAAATTGGTACATACAATTTTATGGATTTGGTTTTGATGTTACAAGTTATCAATTTTTGTTTACTATTTTAATTCTATATTCTTTCCCTGCTATCATATTTTTCTACTTTTTCTTTATTGTTGATTTGCTAATGACCATGATAAATTTTGGTTTTGCTACAAGTTAGGAATTTTAGGTTTTGTGTCATTTTTTAGCATCTTGATTTTATCATGATAGTTTTCTTTTAAGGCCTCATATTTTTACTTAATTTAAGAATTTTCTTTCAATTTGTTTAGAGTCCTCCATCATCAACATTTTGTTTATCATGTTTGGATGTTTGCTAGAGGTTAAGAGGTCAAAGCTAGCATCAAGTTATGTAGTCAATTGGAGATGGACTCCTTGGAGATGTTTGTAGATTGATCCCCATCGAAACCATTTAGTGTGGCTTTCATTGTAGATCCCATCTTACATGAGAGGGTTATTCATTGACTTATTTATCATTTTCTTTCATGTCACTAGAATGTTAGAGGTGAGTCTTGATAGATGCTTCTAACATTGGTAGTTTGGAGTATAAGAAGTGAGTCTTCGATGATGATTCATGTTGAGTTTTTTACTAATAACAAATCCAAATGCATTGTAGTTGGGTATTTTATCTTAATATAGTTTAAAATTTGAAATTGATCAAGTACACATGACAAACTTTAATACACATTTGATACTAAGTGTAGTATATGCTAATCTCATGTTCACAAGTTGATGGATGATGTGACAATTTGTTTGAGCTAGTAATGTTTGGTTTAGATTGTTATGGTTGTATGATCTTAATTGCTTGGTATGTATGTCTATGCTAAAATGTTTCGTAGGTTAGCCATGCCTCACCTAGTCATCATGAGATCAATTCACTCTTTAGTCAAACAAGGTGTTTAAGTTTCTCACTTAGTTTTATATGGACATCTCCTTTTGTTTATAGGTTGTTGGGCTAGGTGGAGTATGGATACATTTAGTGTTATTGCTAATTTAGAGCTTTTATATCTATCTATCTTGCCATATTTGAACATTGTTTAGTTATTCATGTAGTTGACTATATAGCATCATGTTTAAACATTATCTCTCTTTCTTTCATTTATTTGGATTTTTAGATTATATATGGTTACATTAGTGTTATTATATTGAACGTTTATGGAGGTTTTATATTTCTAGTTATAAAATTTTCATTGCCATATTTATATTTCTTTTGATTTAGTTTAGATCTTTAACTTATGATATATCATCTCTTTCAGTTAGTTTTCAATTTTTAGCATATATATGTAATTGAATTTAAATGTTACATTATTTTATTTTATTTTTTACTTTCATAATTCCATCTTATCTTGGTCATGACTCCACCATATGTTGTCTTTTCATTTCTTTTCATTTCCTAAATTTGTTCAATGTCTCGTTTCTTTTGCCATGGTTTATCATTTGTTGGATGTTTATACCTAATGTAATGCTCTCTAAGATAAGGTTAGAAAAAAGGGTATCATGTCTTTGTATGACATAATCTA
Source organism: Gnetum montanum (assembly GCA_015680685.1). Classification (NCBI taxonomy): domain Eukaryota; kingdom Viridiplantae; phylum Streptophyta; class Gnetopsida; order Gnetales; family Gnetaceae; genus Gnetum; species Gnetum montanum. The sequence continues at coordinate 224,099 of MNCI01003829.1, forward strand.
GTCTCTCATCTAGTTTAACATTTTAAGGTTGTATTACAACCTTTATACTTCAATCAAATATTCAATTTCATCTTACAACATCATCGTATGAGATCAATTCTTCAATTAACTTTTTTCAAAATTAAATGCACAAATAAAAAATTTGAAAACCATGCATAAAGAACACTACAAAAAAGTGATGGAAACAAGTATCATGTACATATATTTAATGTAAAATCATAAAATTATTTTCTTGTTATTGTTGCCATTTTTTCAAACACTTAACAAAAAGGCTTAATTAAAGACCTAAAAACAAATACATTGGATGAGATCTATGGGCGTTTTCAAGACATAATGACAAACACATTCAAATAAATCTAAGAATATTTAAAATAAGTCCACAAATAATAAAAAGAACAAGTGTAAGTAGCTAGGGTAGCTAGAAAAGGTGGCAATAGTAGGTAGATAGGACATGTGAAGAACAACAAAGTATGATATAGGCCAACATGTGAGAATTTTTGTGACCAATGTATGGCCAAGGCCCTAAGTTTTGTATGTTGGCTTATACATTGGGTTGTGATGAAGTGTCATTCAGTCAATGCGTTGACTTGGTTGCGTATACGGGGCCGCGTATACACGGCCATGTCAACGTAGCCTTCCTGTGTCAACGTGGCCCCATTTACGCAGCCGCCTATCCTAGCCTATAAATAACAGGGCCTTCCGCCTCATTTAGGCACCCTTTTGTTAGTTGTAGCGAAGCTCTTGCAGTTTGCTCCCGCAAGAGATAGAATATTTTCCCAAGTGCATGCCTGTAGTGTGATGCTTGTAATTGTACAACACCTTTATTTGAGTGTGACATACTTGGACGTGTACATGACCAGAAATAAAGATCGAGATTACTTCATCATTGTAGCATTCACTTAGTTTTAACTGTTTAATTGTTATTGTTAAATTGTTATTGTTATTTATTGTTTTCTTAGTTAATATTTCTTTATCATCATTTACTATTCTTGTTGTTAACTATGGTATGAGTACGACTTAATCACGAGCATTTAAGTGTGACTACTTGGTAACCCAGCAGCGTACCTAGGACCTACGCTTGGTAATCCTAGTAGTAGTCGTGCACAACGTCCAAGATGTGTACAGATGATTAAGGAATGGATGCTCATCGTACTTAGGCTAGCTTAGACTAATTTCCTATTACTCATTAGTTTAATCAAGATTATCTTCCATTGTCTCTAGGAGTAGCACTAGTATAGGATCACATCATACGCCTCACTCTGGACTAAACCATACGTGACAAAGCAAATACTAGTCCAGGTGGGAAGACAGCGAACTGTGATCAATGTGTAGCTATTTAGATACCACACCTAGCCTGTCCACGGAGTTCAACCGGATCGTGCATGAATGCTCGTATTCGTATGGTTGAGTGTAGGGGTACCTCGTCGCTCATCAAGTTGAAAAGCCCAACTTTTAAGGCCAAAGGATAGAGACTTACAGTGAAAACTCTAAATATTAAGCTTGTTTCTCCATTCCATCCCTCCTAAGTATCATATAGGCCAACATGTAATGTTTTTGGAGTTTTTGACCAATTCTTGTAGGGCCCACAAATTACCAAAAACTACCCATATGACAACATTGGAACTAGGAAAGTGAAGATTTTGGCAAAAAAATCAATGTATGAAGCTGAGTTCCTTAAATATCTCTTAATCTCAACATGTTGTGCACATGTAAATATGGGTAAAAGAGTTAAAGATTATCCCACACTACCAATTTTAGGCCCTAGCATGTCATGGTATTTCTAGTTTTACGCCTTGGCTAGCCATTGTGTTGCCAGTTTTAGGCCTTAACAACCCACTAGCTTTTTGCCATGGTCATACTTGTCTAGCAAATATGGGATAGCCTTGAAAGAAAATTCAGGAATAAAACAAACATTAAAACATGGCATAAGGCCACAAAAATAGACAAATAATAATTGATAAGGAAAGAATAAGTTGTTGATGGTGAATTTGTTACTTAATCCTTGATATATCAAGAAACCTTTTCTGTACAATTCTACGCTCATCATTCTTCTTGCTCAATATGGTAAGAAACATATATTATCGTTAGTTATATAAGGCTATAGACTTAGCAAACTTAATATTGTTGTTGTTGTTGTTGGTAGCCCCAACTTGTGTGTTGGGAGATTTCTCTTGAAACTCCACCTTCGAACCTCAATCAATGTTGACATTGTTGACAAATGGTACAAACATGTTATCCCTGTGAATGATAATTTCACCATCCTCATATGGTAAGTGAATCTCCTAATGTATAGGAGATGTGACCACTCAAAGCTTAGCCAACCATGGCCTTCCTAGGATCAAGTTAAAATCGAGTATCTCTTCAACCATTAGGAAATTAACAGACATAGGGAATTATTCTCTAGCCACAAATTTGAAGGTGATAGCACCTTGTACTGTAACTCATGATCCATTGAATGACTTGAGCACAAAGGTAGAGGTTTCTTGGATGTTTTTGATTAAGTCTAGTTTCTCAACAATGGTGTATAGAATCACATTGGTCATTGCCTTGTCATCCACATGAATACGATGAACCTTATACCTACTAACACATATGGTAATGAGGCACGAAGCAAATAATACTTCTTCACTTTGTAAGTCAAATTTCACCTCACTATCATGAAAGTTGAGCATGGGTTGATGCTCATATTTTGTAACTAAAGCTTGTTCAATGACAAAGTGGATGGACTCTTTGTTGGCAAGCATGCCTCCACTCACAAGGATATAAGTCAACACTTGAGCTAGAACATCTCTATGAGTAGGAGAAGTCATTACTATGTCGTATAGGTTCAATGATGTATTCTTTTATTTGAGGGATTGTTTGGCTTATTTCATTGTTGTGAGGAAACTATTTCCCTTAGTATGTGATTTTGCAGCCTTAGTAGCCTTAATTTCCTTCATTCTTCCTAGAGTTTTTATCTTAGGTGCCTTGGATCCCTTGTCCATGGATGTAGCTAATCTTGGTGTAGGTCTTCATGGGTCAACTTGTTTCTAAGCCTTTTATTGTTGGCTACCTTCAATAACCTTAGTTTTTGGTGTGGCAATAGGTTTTTTTTATTGCCCTTGCGATGATGATCTCTTGTTAATCATTGAGTTGTTTGTCATTATAGGTAAGCTTTGTTCATGGGTTGTGGCAACTTTACTTGTTGAAGGTAGAGGGACTCTAATAACGAATGGTTCCCTAACCTTAGAATGGTTGGTAATGCATGGGTTATGATGTTGTTATCGCTGAAGGTGGGACACGTATGATGAAAGGCTTCTTAGGAACTAAAGGTGGTGGTACCCTAATGGTGAACAAGATTTTATGCTTTATGTTCTAAGGCTAAGTACTAGCTGGTGGTATCTAATGACAGATGTTTCCTAGGTGAATTAGACCATTTGGTTGTTGTGAATGAGGCTACAATGTAAGAGCTATTGTTGGCATTTGGAGAGTTGGATTTTGTTGATGACCATTTGGGACCGAACCACCAATGTGCAGTGGCCTCTGGGTCTCATAACCTTGGGAGTCATAGGATCGAAGGTGTTCTTCAAATAGGGTTTAGATGCTTGCTACTCTATAACAACACCAAGGACAACATACCTTCAAATAAACTTGGTAGTTATGAAATGTAATAAACATGAGTATGTGTTTTGCTGCTACATATGTTGAAATAGTTAGGTTGTGTATTAAACTGTAATCGGCTATCATAAAGAGGTTTAGCTAACTTTGTCAAATACTGTGAGTTATTGAAGATTCCTATTTTGTTCAATCACTTAGTCTATATGGTCCCTATAGTATGCTAGTTGTAATAAATAAAATTTTACAGAAACATTTAAGCATAATTCTACCAATCTACTCCTAATTTCCCCTAAAGAGAAAGTTCCATAAGAAAACTAGAAATAGAACAAGATTCAATGGACTTAGAAAGAAAAGCAAAATTGTGTGAAATTTCAAATATTTAAGCAAGATAAATTAACATGAGAAAAAAATTTGCAATAAAGCTATTACTAATTCAATAACTACGAATTTTTGAAACTTCCTGAGCTCAACAAGCAATTTCATAAAGATAATTTTATTATACTACCAAAAACTATTGCATAAACAACAAAGTACGAGTCTCTATTTTCGCTAGTTAATAGTTGTCAAAGATTGCATTCAACAAAGCTTTCAAAAATTTGACAATTTTAGGGTTGAAATATTAACGCAATACACTTTAAAACAATGAAGCTATTTTAGTCATCTCAAAATACCAAAGATTTTCCCAGATCCTCTATGCTCAAAATAGGCAATATCGTTAAGACATGACTATTAAATTACTCCTAAGGCTTTTCAACAACATAAGCTCTTCTATGGAAAATCTTAATAGAAGTCTAATATTGTGCAAAAATAGAGCTATGATAGCAACCTAGAGAAAATCCCAAAATTAAATGCCAAGTGCAATATTACTTAAACCATTAGCTAAGCAACTAAAACAAAATGAAAAAGAATGAACTTACAAGATTAAAACAAAGTAGCTAAATTGATGTCTATAGCAAGCCATCCTACAAGTAATCTTCAATTGTCTTTTCCAAATTCTCCCAATCCCCCCCTTTTTAACTCTACCCTTGAAGCCCTTTTATAGTGGCTTTGGGTAGTTACAATAATCATGAAAAGTTAAGGGTATTACAAATATCTAAGGAGATTAATTAATAACCACCCTAGAAGTTATAACCTTCATAGGAAGTTATTAGAAATTTAAGCTATGATGGCCAAGTGTTTTCTTGATGATGGAAAGCTAAAAAAAAATATCATGAAGTTTTTAACTGTAACCATCATAAGAAGTTACAATTTTCACAAAAATAAAAGAAGCCATAGCCAAATGTCTTCTTCATATAGCAAGTTATACAAATATCCCGTAAATTCTTCTTCTTTATTTTTAATTTGAAATGACTGAGTTTTTATTTAAGTGGAACCATGTAAACATATGATTAGCTTACCAAAGGAGATAGTATATGCTTATACCAAGTGTTTAGGTATGTGTGTGTATCCCATCATAGTAACAATTGCTAGTTTAAGCGACGAACTCATAGTTTGTAGCAACACACAATTTCCATGTCTCATTGATAAGCTCTTCTACTAAGGTCATTATCAAACATGTCAACATGTATGATATAGGCTTCACCAACGGTAGCTTCAAAATTCACTTTGTAGCAATGCGTGATTAAGTTGCCCAAATCTTAACACATGTAGGGTCTAATATCTCTTGACATATGTTGTCTTTTCTACCTGTAACTATCATGGCTGATGTTGTTACAAGTGAATTGTAATTAAGGTCCATTTCCAGTGACATTCCAAAACCAAATAGCACTGAGATAGAGATGGTAATGACCTCTATGGAAACAATGGTGACCATAATGGAGGTAGTGGAGTAGGTACAAGAACTGGTGGCAAAGGCATTACTAAACAACAAAGCTTCCATAGCTTCTTGCAACTTTACTTGCTGGTGGAGCAATGATTAACAATGCTACCATTTGAAATGATTTTTGTTCTTGCTTGTTTAGTTTCAAACCCATCAAATAGTTTTCCAAGGATACCCATTACTCATCTTTGTTTAATGTATTTTTAACAATGAGGTAGGCAAAAGCTCTCACATCCGTCCATGTTAACCCTTCTCTTGTGTATTTTACCTTTGAGAAAAGGAAATCAAAATAGAGAAACTACAAAGTCTTGAGAAATTATGAATAGGTGGATCTCAAGAGGAGCATCTTCTTGCTCAAACAAATAATAACACCTCAGTACTATCAAACCTCAGAAAAAATGAAAAGGTTGAATTTGCTTTCATTTCTCTATGTATGTTCCTTTCTTGGAAAATAATTTTTTGGCACTAGAGGTGCACTTGCAGCAGATGAGGAAATTATTGCAAAATAGAGAATTGAAAACCAAGGAACAAGGCTGTGAGGGCTTTAATTCTTGATTTTGTCATGTCTCCGCAATGATCCAATCCATCAACGCCATTGAGGCCACATTGAATGTCATAGTGTTGATGTCATGAGTGGTAATGGTGGTGACCAGTGTGTGGGTGGTGGTGTTGAGGCTAGGTCTTTGTTTAAGTATTTTTTAAAATTTCCAAAACTATAATGATATTCTTGCAGTACCCCTTGATGTTTTTTTCTTAGACTTGGAATTATAACATCGCTAATATGTAGATTGTCCATCCTCATCCAAAATATATATTTTTAAATTAAACATGTTCACCAAAACATAATGGTTTTGCATTGGGCTTATCTTGGACAGTGAATTAAATCTTAGGCAAGGAGAATGTAGATAAATAGCAACACTAAAACAGAGTATTTGCCAAAATTTGAAAAAGGTAAGGTTAATCATGATCTTCAAGTGTATATCTTCATATCATTTTTTTTTTAAAAAAGTTGTGATACTTTTTATATTCCTGCTTCATAATATGGCCACAATATGCCAATAGATTCATTCAAAACTAGCTCTCCACAATCAATCATCTTTTGGAGGTCATCTTTCAAAGCTAGACAAAAATTGGTATCATGACTAGTCATTTGATGATAATGGAAAAACCTATCTAGTTTAAAGTACTTTGATAGTTTTGGATCGTCTTTGGTCATTATTATTGGATCTCTAGCTATGTCGTAAAGATGAATAATCGTGCCTCTTAGGAGCTTCCTCATATAGTTACTTATGTCATATATGACTATCTTTATGCAACTATTCTAAAAGCTCAAACTAGTCTTTTTGCTCAAAATTTGAACTTGGTTGGTTAGGAGCATAGGAGGTAGATGGTTGAGATGAGTCAGAAAATATGTTGCATGGTAGTGATCTCTATCTTTTAGCTTATTTTGACCCTTTTATTACTATAGCCATAATTGTTTGTTCTTGCTTAGTTTTCTTCCTGTCCCTCCTCATGTGTTGGTTTTTATAGGCTACATAGACCAAATTGTTACTAGCCTTAGCCACTTCCTTGATGTTCTTAGTTTGTAAAAAGGCTTGGCTCAGTGATCGAGGTTCTAAGTAGTAGATCTTTGACTTAATGAAGTCATTTACCACTCCTTTGAAGATAGCCAAAAGATGGGTTTTAGAGATAAGCTCTGGAATCTCATTGAGCATTGAATTCCATCTCTAAATGAACCTTTGAATTAGTTCAAGTAGCCCTTGCTTCACCTTCATAAGTTGATCCAATGTTGTATCTAGCTTTAAGTTATATCTAAAGTAGTTGACAAATTGGTTTATTATGTCTTTAAGTGAAGAGATGGAGCCTCTAGGCAAGGTTTGATACCAATCTAAAGCCCTTCCTTTTAAAGACATAGGGAAAATTCATAGTATTGTATGAGGCCAAGGTTGCAATAAGAGGTACTTAGAGGAAAGGTAACCAAGTATGCATTAGGATCTCTTCATCATTGTATTTGGTAATGCTTGGGATAGGCATGCCCATAGGTAAAGTTATTTGAGAAATTGTAGGGTTTATGGGATCATCCTAGTAGAAATCCATAATTTTTACAATATCAATGGTGCTAGCTTTAAGCTTCCATAGCTCTTTAGTATGGTCTTGGATCATTTGGAAGGCTTGATCCAAGCCTTGGGGCATCCTTGTAGGCTACAGTGTTTGTATTGATGGTTTAGGTAAAGGTTGAATAATTTGGGGCCACACAATAGGCATTGGTATAGATAGGAAAGGTTATGTGACTATTGTCTCAAGGGATTAAATAGCAAGAATGATTTTTGAGTTGGAATATGAGAGATGAAGGGAACAAAAGGGATATGATAAGCTTGGGCTCTCGACAAGGGGCCCACTAGGATGATGAAAAGAGATGATGTGGTAGACACCACTAGTGACAGTCGTACAAACTAAGGTTGTGTTACAAAAGAAATCATTGTAAATAAAGAGGTAGAGTGGGACACTAGTTAAGACAAGTGTGTTGCTATAAAATATGTTGATGTGAACATAGAGGTAAACAGGGAGGTAGGTTGAGAAACTTAGCTCATAGAGGAAATAGGGGGTTCTTGGTTCATGACTGAGATGAAGGATGCAAAGTTAGGGGTGGCTACCTTTGGAGTAGATCATTGCATAAGGTTCCCTAGAAATGTATCTAGTTCATGCTCAGCCTCAAACTTGTCTAGGTATCCTTGGATTTGGTTGAAACTAACTTCCTCACTTGCCTCATCCTGGTCTACTAATTACACCAACATACAGGTATGAAACTGAGTTAGTTCAACTTGGTCGTAATGAGAGGGAATATACTCCATCCCATTTTTGTAAATTATCTCAAACTAATGTTTTAATTCTGACTCTCTGCAAGGGATAAGTAAGCTAGATTGAATTTTAGCACAAATGAATTTCTAATATTCTTCATTGATGTTTGTGTAAGATGGTTCTAGTCTCATTCACTTAAGAAATTGTCTATGCTTAACTACAACCAAATCCCTAAGATCATAGATGTAGATGGATTCTTGGTTTAAGACCATCTATATGAAGTTGTATGGTAAAATGGTGGAGCAGTGAAAAGGAACAAAAGGTGTAAGGATAAAGTCTGAAAATCCTAACTTATAAACTCTAACATCTAAGAGTTCCTAGTTGTGAAAATATCAACACATTAAGCTACCTTGTGGAAGCCTCAACTTGTGAGCTTCTTAAAGTATTAAGCTAACTTATGAAAATATTAGCCTATGAGATTCTTAACATATTAAGCTAAATTATGAAACGTATTAAGCTAACTTGTAAAAATCTCAACTTGTAAGAAATCTTACCGTATTAACTTATGAGAATCTAAACTTGTTAAGATGCCAATATATTAAGCGTTTCAACTTGTGAACCTCTAACATATTAACTGCAACTATAATGAAAAATTAAAAATTTCTCACAAAATTTTCTAATGTTTAGCCTACATTAGGAAAACATAAAATGAACTTCAACATGTGCAGCTAAATGTAGAAAAATTATAAAGCGCAAGTGCAAGAAATAAGAAAACCAACATGCAATGTAACTATAAAAATAAGCTTTTAAGTTGTAAGCATAGGAAGTAAGAGTAGCACTGGGGACTACAACTATGGAAAATTTAATTTTCAAACTACTAATAATAGGAAGTTGAGGTGATGTATTGCCATAATAAAAATTAATTATATTGAAATCTCATGTTGTAGGGAATATAGTCAACACTGCAAATTGCATTGCAAAAAAACTAATGAAAGTTTTCATTTTTATGCTAAAATTGGTTGCAATTCTATGCATTGGGCTTTTAAAAAATAAAACAGTTTCTAATGTTTTATATACATTAGCAAACAAGGACAAAAACAGGAAATGGAACTATAAATGAGTTTTGATGAAGAAATTAGGTAGAGGCCCTCCTTCTTGTAAAATGGATGAAGGCAAGTCTACCTTAATTTTCTCTAGATATTTCTACCCTATTATATTCTCATCTATGTTATATTTGGTCCTGTACCTATCCCCACCAAAATAAACTACCTTATTTCTTTTATTTTTGGGTTTATTTTGTAACTTGAGTAGTATATAAGGAGCTCTAAGGAAGCATCCTTTACAACAACAAAATAATACAACAATTGCCAATGCCTAAGTTGTAATCCTCCCCTATAATTGTTTTGCATTATTCTCATTGATTCTCTCTATGCTTCAATCTTCAAGTTGTACTACTGCTAATGGTCCAAGAGCCAATTTTCTATTGGGTTTTTCACCTTGAAGGTTTTCCCCAATGTAACTCTGTGTCTTTTTAATTATTACAACTTTCTTAAAATTTAATATTATATTAGTCCAAGTGACTCATAATAACAACTTGTATTAAAGCTAGGTTCCATGCACCACTATTATTTTGTTAAGTAATTATAGGAAAAAATCATCAACAACTCTCTATCCAAAATTGAAATTAAAAAGTTTGACGAGTCCAACTATGAATTATGAGAGATCAAGATGGAGGCTCTCCTCATTGAAAAGGACCATCATAGTGTAGTTTTGGGAGTTAAGCCTAATAAAATGTTTGATAAAGAGTGGGAAATGTTGAACCTAAAGGTGATAAGTACAATTCAATTGTGTCTTTTAGATTCAGTATTGCTTAATGTTTCCAATGTTTCTTCTACTAAAGATTTATGGGATAAATTGCAAACTTTGTATCAAAAAAAGTCCCTAACCAATAAGTTGTTGTTGAAGAAATGATTGTATGATTGTAAATTGGTTGAAGATACTACCATTAAAAAACATGTGAATATCTTTAATACACTAGTTCATCAGTTGTAATCTATGGGGGTGAAAATGAATGAGGAAGATCAATGCATCACACTTCTGAACATAATTCTTGATTCATGGGAGACATTTGTGATGGCTGTAAGTAATACATCTACTAGCTTTATTTTTTATAATATTGTTGGTTAATTGTTGTTTAAGGAAGCAAGAAGGAAAACTTCTACTCCTCAAAATGATGTATTATTTACAAAAAATGATGTAAAGCCAATGTTTGTTAAGAGGCCTTAATTTAAGAATAAGCCTCAAAATTTTGTAAAGAGGCTACCTAAATGTTGAAAGAAAGATTGTAAAGCCCCTCCATAAAAGAGCAAAGAGAGTAATATATCAAAAAGTGATCAAACCCCTCCTACTTGAGAGAGAGAGATTTGTATGTTGTCTCATCTTCTAATAATGCTGATATGTATTCATGATATGTGGACTTGAATGCATCTCATCACTACACTTAACATGTTGATTGGTTCAGTGAGTATACATCATTTGATCTCAGAATGGTAAGATTGGGTAATGATGGTTTATGCAAAGTTATAAGTTATAAAAAGGTAAAGATTTAGTTTTAAAATGGAGCAGTTAAATCAATTCCCAATGTACATCATGTTCCAAAACTTACTAAAAGTCTTTTCTCTATAAGTGAATTGGATGATGCAAGACAAACTATTATCTTTGGAGGTGAAAAATATTCAATACTGCATGGTTCATCTCTTTTGGCTTCTAGAATTAAAACAAACAAGTTGTATAAATTAGAAGCTAAGACATTAAAGTAGAAATTAAGTACATTTTCAATTATTGATTTAAATCCAAGTATTGATTTAAATCCAAGAGTGTATTGTGAGATTAAAAGAATAGAACATCTTCATGAAAAAGGATTGAAGGAACTTTACAAGCAAGGTAAATTTAAGCTTTTAAAATATTTCCTGGATTTTTGTCATCATTGTCTACATGGTAAACAAAGGCATTAGAGTTTTCAAAGAAGGAATGCTAAATCTCTTTAGATATTAGAAATAATACATAGTGATTTATGTGAACTAGTTAAAGATATTAAAATGAGTTCTCTTAGAGGTGGTATGTATTATGTTTCTTTTAATTATAATTATTCTTGAAAGAGCTAGATCTATTTAGTAAAACATAAGTTTGAAGTATTTGGAAACTTCATAGAATTCAATGCTCTTGTTGAGAATTATTCAAGAAAAAAAATCAAAATTCTAAGAACTGATGATGAGCAGTGGAGTAATCCAACACCCAACCATACAAGTCACAAGTGTCCATGCATGACTCGATTGTAGTTCATGGATGAGACAATGTTAATATGCTAGCAATTGGCTTAAGTCCATGACTGTTATCTTTCCACATGAAGCTAGTGAAGTCTATGCATATGGTTTAGCTCACTATGAGTTGTATGATTAGATGATGTTGTAGGGTTTAAACACCTAAGCGTAATCATAGTGAAGAGAAAGTAATTTCTAAGTCTAAGTGAAAGAGATACGTAAATCTAATATATCTAATGCGATGAGTATCCATTCCTGATTTTCCATACACACCTTAGGCTTCGTGCAACTGTTAATGGGCTACCAAGCATTATGCCACTAGGCATACCAAGTAATAACACTACTAGGCTACCAAAATTGCTTGAAATCAGTTGTCCTTATTCCGTTTACTATCAATGGTTCAAAGCAAAGTACTTTGGAAAACTATACATTAAGCTAGAAAATAGTAAACATGATTCCAAATAGAAATAGTAAACTAGAAATAATAAACTAGAAGAATGCTATAGTGGTGAGAAATAGTTTGATCTTTATTTTCGTTCACAAACTATGCCCAAGTAAAATCTATTTGAATAAAAATGTCATTCACTAAAACACACCACACTACAGGCATTCATGCTTCTAAGTGTTAAGTCTAAATTCACCAAATAGAACTAACAAAGTCTAGTTACTATGAAATGAAAAGTTATGTGGATCGTGTGTCCAAGTGTCGTATTTATAGGGTTGCACACATCTCGAGATATTGGATCAACAATGATGTAGCATGTGCTATGATATCAAATAAATGACATCATTGATGTGATATTGTTGCTATGATATCATTGATGACCAAAAATTGACTTTATCATACCCCCACAACTGACTAGAAACTCCTCCTTAAGTTAAAAATAAATGAGGATATAGTCCCTTACAAAATTGAAAGGTAGATTCGACTATACATAACTGACTGACTATATACAAGACACTGAATATCGTAGTGGTGTTCTACAAAATTTAGACATAGTTATATGACAAAACAACAAAAAATTAAAGAAGCTTGATGTAGATTAAGTTCTCAGTGGTGGTGGACCCTCCATCAGCTGCTTCACTTTATCATTAGGCTTTTAAAATTTCTATCTATTAAGCAGTGCCTGAAGTTTCTCTTCCTTCATTCTGGGATCATGTACCATCCATGTTGATTGGATGATGTGTGATGAAGCTGGTACATCCGATGAACATGATAGTTTTGGGAACATCTAATTTGCTTTTACATACCATGCTACAAACTATCTCTTTTATTCTTCAAATGCTCTAGCCATTTTGTGCAACTCTTGATAATCTGTCGTCCCTTTGGCTAGGTTCTCTGTAACATCTTATCGACCTTGGTAGTTGGCCTTTACTACTTCCAGTTCTAAATTTGTCATGTGTAACTTCTACAAAGAATCTTGCCGATCAACAAATTAATTCTCATATAAAGCATAAATAGCCACTAATTGTTACTCTAGCTCATTTTTGGGTCTACCTATCATTAACATGGCTAGGTTAGCATAATGAAGGTTAACTAACCCCACGTATTCATTCAAATTCTCTATCTGTAGGTCATTGTTTTTGATTTTCACCTAGTGGACATGAGCAAAGCTATTAAAGATAAGCTACTAATCTAGATTCTATGCTAAAATTAAGTTGATTTGGGCCTTAGCCATTTGAATTTTTTTTCATTAATATGCTTGTACATGCCCTCTTGATTATGGAAGTGTTCTTTAAGCCTTCATGACTATTTTCTTCATTCTACCACATGCTTCTTTCAATTGTAGATTTCTGTCTTATTGCACGTACCTCCTTCATTGAGAGGATTCTATTCTCTCATGCTAGGTAGCTCATATCTTGGTTAACCCTTATAAGCTACTCTCGAAGTTTCTGAATGCTTATTTTGAGGACATTCTTTTTCTTCTCTCTGTTGGTCAACCGAGTGTTGTCTGTATCAATTTGATTATTCTCCTCTTGTAATACGGTAAGTGCCTTAGCATGTGTGTATGCCTATGCTTCTATTACTAAGGAATCCCACATCACCTTCTCTATGTTGTGATCCATCTACTTATTGTACTCAACAAGGTGATTAATGTGCTCTATTCTAAACTAATCTAACTGGTTATGTACAATAAACTAAGTGGGATCTCTCTTTTATCTATGCAAGGTTGTGATCTCTTTCTGTAATCTATTGATTTCATTTTTAGCATGCTCTACCCTAGTTTTAGCCATGACTAGCTTTCCCTTGGTGGTTATTAATTTTGAATGAACTACAGTGACATCACATGGGATGTCGAAAAGTTTTGTCATGACTTGTCCCATCTACAAGAATCTGTTAAGCACATCCCCATGATCTGTAGTAGTCATCGAGGTACCAACTAATATTTGAGCATCTCTAGCTCTAGAAAGATCTATTGGTAGTACAATAGGAACATTGAAAGATTATTTTAAGTGATCGTTAATCACTTCTGTGGCTCCTACTACATGTTGGTTCTACATAACCACAACTGTGGCTTCTTCCCCAGTTTCGAGCACCACTCTGAATGATGTAGTGGTCTCGAAAATCTATCGTGACCATTCTCTCCCTCCTCCTAACTATAATAAAATTTGTTCACTAGAAAGATTGGTAAAAATTATGAGTTGGATGACACTATCAATGACTTTGTACAAGTTGGCATCCTCACATGTTCCCTAGTTGATAGTCTCTGTAATTTGTTGCAGATGGCTCATTGATGGCCTATAGTCTTGTGGTGGTGGTAGTGGAACTTGTTGCTACTATTATTCTTATTGCAAGTGTTGCTCTTATTCCTGCTACTAGCTATTAGGTCTTGCTTGTTGTTGTTGCATAGTTTTTTAAGTTGTTTCCCCAATGCCTATTTATTTCTCTACCTGATCCTTCTTCAGTAGTACCAGTTTGAGCATTTCAGCATAGGAAGCATTTTCAACCTCCCTAAGGACATCATTGATGTACCCTTGGATGCCAGCTCACTTGCATAGCTTCCTAATAAGGTAAAGAAATGAAAGTATCAGCTTCCCTGCCTTTTTCTCCTCAAACCACCATTGGATCTCAAAGAAGTAGAGTTGGGTGATGTTTGCATTAAATTTCCTTATTAAGATCATACTTCCTCTGGGTGCATATGTTGAAATCCAATTAAGCCTTTTAGTTAGGAACAAGTGATATGTGCCAATTTTAAAGTAGATTTTCTCCTCAAGGGTTAGCTCACTGTAATCCTTGTCATCTTTGTCATATGCTCCTTACAACCATAGTTTCCTTGCATCTGTATCAGACCAAGTGAAGAGCTATGCCACCTTTGTTCCTTCATTGGGCACATTAAGTGCTTTGATAATCATCTTAACTAAAGAAGACACCGAGACTTCCTCAATCTTTACTGCAGCATCTACTTATTTATTCTTCCACAATTGAAGTGTCTCTCCTAATCTCCACTTGCTGTCAAGGTGGGCCACACAGTACATGACTAGACTTGGGTCTTGACAACATTTGAAGCAAATTTCATGAATGGGCTAAAGTTAAGTTCCATAATCATGGTGGACATGATGGATTTCTCATGAATATTCTGAAGGCATTCAGGTGACAACATGAGTTGATGTCCTTGTTCTAGCACTTGTGAAACTTCTAACTCCACCTAGGCAGATTGCTCTATGGCAAGATTTTATTGATGGATGCTAAAAGATTGTCCCTCCTACATTACATGTTCTACTTGCATGGTTTGTTCCCCCATTCAGCCTCTCCCTTGGCCTCTTAGTCTTTTACTTGCTAGTTGTGAGGGTCCTCTTGTTGCTCCTCTTTTTGGGACCATCTGCAATCATCAAGGGTTTGGAAAATATTAAAATGTTTACACAAATTCTTGAGAGCTCTTTTCCTTAATTGTACCCTTTACTAGATCAAGTTCTTAACTTATCATGATTTTAGAGTTAGAAAAATCTTTAAAAGGAACCCCCTTAGGTGTTATTTTTCTTGCAACCCTTTACAGTTCTCACTTTTGCTCTTGTTTATGGCCTAAATAGTTGGTATGGTACATTAGAAGTCTTATTGAAGTCTTTTTGTCTTTAGTGTGATTGATTAACTTTAAAATTTTTGTTTTCCCTTTTGTACATACCCTTGTGATACCTTCTAGGAATTAGAAAATTTTGATTCAAATTGTAGAGATATCATGTGAAGTACCCCTCCCCTCCCCCACAACTAAGTTGAGAACTCTACAAACAATAAGGTTCAAGAATTTCTGAAATTGGAGCTACAAGGGCCAAGTTATGAGCATTGGAAGTGAGTGTCAAAGCTCTGAGTTTGAAAGAAAAAATGGCAAAAAATATTTTCTTTAGAAAATGAAGAATAAAAATTTTTTCTAACTCCCCCACATTATATATACTAATTTATATGAACAATATCATTATTCATATATTATACATATGATATCGTGGGCCATCCAATATCATAGCTAAAATATGACCTTTGAAAATGTAAAATTTTTCTTTGAATTTTTGAAAAAAATGAGTCAAATCAAATGTTTGAAAGATATGAAGCATGTCTAGAGGGTTTTGGAGTGGATATGATGCTCCAGTTCTGAATCAAAGGTTGATGGTGAAGGAATCTTAGGCTATGAAAGTTTATTAAGTATGTATAAGATGGAAGAGAAGGAAATGAATTTTTAGCATATAACTGGAGTTATTGGATGTTAAGGGAAGTATTTATTAACATTTTTTGTTCTTGGAAGGCTCAAGATGATGTGCTATTGCTCATGAAGTATGAAATACAATAGTTATACAAGTGGATCCTCCATAAAGCAGGCTCCAACCCTTAGTGTTGATGAAGATCTCCCACAAATTCCACAATCCAAGCTCTCTAAAACTCACAAAATAGCAAGTTTTAACAAGAAAAGAAAAATGAAATCTTTATTCTTGTTGAAATGAAGAAATTATAGTTGAAAGGTTGCATAATTCCCAAGGAAAGACAAGATATTCAATCCAACTCTCACACACTCAATCTTAGTAATCACGCACTCATAAGGATGATCATCAAGGCACCATGCCAAGACTCTATCTCTTTGTCTACTCTTCTCTCAACTCCCCACACTCTCTCTTTCTCTCTATAGACTCCCTTTTGACTCTGTTTAAACTCTCTTCATCAATTTGAAGGCCCAAGAGGTCTATTTATACCTTTTCCCCTTGTATCTTCATCTTCCCTCCAATTGATCATTCAAGTTAATGTCTGTTAATGCCCATAGAAGACATCTTTAAGAAATAAGAGACATCTTTCCCAAGTGTAGAAGCTATAAGAGTAGACCTCTTTGAGAAACAAGAGATGTCTCTCCTGTGTGCAAAAGTTATTAGAGTAGACATCTTTAAGGTGCAATAGATGTCTAATATGCAGTGTAGACATCTCTCCTACCAATGTTAAAGTTAAAGATGCTTTTTTTGAGGTCTAGAACCTCCAAACGCCTCCAAACAAGTTCCCATAGCCCCCAAAACATGCTAAAGTCATCAAAATGATCCCAACACACTCCCAAACATGCCACAACTCTAGGAAAAGATCCCATCAATGGAGAGATGTTACTTTGGCATGTTTGATGTTCACATCAAATGCCCTTGTATAACCACACCTCAAAGTGTCCGTAGGCATCCAAGGAGTTGAATGTAATGCATACCTATCTAGAAAAATTGACATGTTAGTAGTACTATGTTGGGAAATTTACGCTATATTATACAAAACCATAAGTTATGATTAACTATATAGTGAGGTGAGATGGATTATATAGAAAGGATTGTTAAAATTGGAACATAAGGTGTCTCACCATAGGCATAATGAATCTTGTGTGTTATTGGTGGTTAAAGTAATCATTAGCCTCTCTGTCCAAGCTTCAAACCAAGTCTAGACCACTGTCCAGTGACATCACATTGTTTCACCTCTCAAATTCACAACCATAAGACTATCACAGTTACAAGGAGTATCATCACTTGACATTTTGTCAAAGGGAGGAGTTTATTGTTTGCACTTTTTATTATTATTTTTTTGAAATTCTTCAAGAATCGATACACGTCTTTCCAGTGGGAGCCCCATAAATTTATTTTGTGCATGAGGTTTAGTTTTATCTATGTCAACCTTACCAGAGGACTACCTTCAGGCATGGGTGACAAGTCTTTCTAGTAACATGGTCAAGCAGTACTTATTCTACTCTTAATCCCATTTTTTTAAAACATTTGAAAGGATATTATTACAACCTTAGCAACATGATAAAACATATAGTAGTAATCCAAGAAGTTTCACAAATCCCCTTAATGTCACACCCTTTACATTCCTACTTGGTTCTTCACTTTTCTATCCAAGCATAATGATAAGAAGTTTCTTCTTAGTTTTATGATGAGAAAGAATATCATTATGGCCATGGTAAGTACCTCTTATTATTGGAATGGATGGATGGATGTTGTGGTCTCACTGTACAACCAATCAGTTCCTTATGACTCGATATCATAGAGAAATCTTCACCTTATTTGAGACTACATCTTACCTTATTTCTAGTATTTTATTGATGGTTTAAAGAAAAATATGTACAGGTAAAAGATAGTAAAAATGAAAAGATGAAAAGAATGTAAAAATGTTAAAGAATTAAGAAATTGAAAAGTATACAAGAATAGAAAATTGTATCAAGAAATGTGAAAAAGTAAAAAGAAAGTAAAAAATTCAGCAAAGTACATACATGTATAGATGGACACCCCCACGACTATCATCAAAATTAGTCAAATAGAAGAGAGAATGAGTGGAAGATACCATGACAGATTAAGTAGACTCCTTGGAATGTTTGTGATAAAATTTGACTTATTGGATGTTAATAAGAATGTGCTTCTACAAGCAAGATGGGCGATATATGTGTAAGGAACCTAATGGATAAGCTACTTTAACAATATATGATTCATCCCAAAGTGTTTGCAATTCAGCTTTTTGGGGTACATGATTGGGATTATAGTAAAGGACCTTATCTCTTGGTTGTATGGACACTTGCCTTACATGGGTGTCATGCCTAAGTTTGGAGTAATGTTTGTGGACTTCATTACTCATGAGTGCTACAAGCCTATTTTCCTCTAAGAGATTTAAATTCATGAGATCAAGATCAAGTTGAGTGGTAGTAGCTAGAGTGTGGAACTCTTCCTAGATTGGGAGCGTTGGTAACTTACCATAGACTAACTCATATGGTGAATATCCTATAGGTAATTTCCAAGATGTTCTATAGACTTCTAGAGCATCATTTAGTTTAGTGCTCCAGTCCTTCCTAAACTGACTAACCGTCCTAGTGAGTATTCTAGTAATCTCTCAATTAGTAACTTCAGCTTGACCATTTGCTTGGAGATGATATGGTGTGATTAACTTATGGTTTATCCCAAGTTCTTGCATGAGCTTTTTAAAAGTAGCACTAGTGAAGTGAGTCCCATTATCTGATATGAGCATTCTAGGTACTCCAAATTTGTTCACCATATGCTGTTGGAAAAAGTTGGCAGTTGTCTTGCTATACAATCTCTAACTATTGTTTCCTATGCCCATTTTGTATAGTAGTCCATAATCACAATTATATACACTTTCCCATTTGACATAGCCATTATGGATCCCATGAAATCTATTTCCCATATATCGAATGGCTTGAGTGGCTGTATCCATTATTGTGGCCCTTCATTTTTGGCCTTAATTCCTCCATTCCTTTGGCATATTTCACAAGCTTGTGTGAAATTGTGGATGTTTCTGAATAATGTAGGATAAATGTAGCCTTCCATCATTAACTTGAGTGCCATTCTATGCCCTGCACAATAACCACCACATCGACCTTCATGATCATCTTGTAAAACTCTTTGTTGATCATATTCTAGCACACACCATCTAACTAGTCCATCTACACAAATCTTGTACAAATTTCCATGTATCTTTTTGCTCTATCAAGAATTATTTCTTTGTTTCTTATTCCATTCAATAGGAAGGTCTTCATCACTATTTTGGTAAACAAGTCTTCATCAAGGAACTAGTTGAATAAAGGTTTTGCTTGATCCTAGGAATCCGACTTTAGCCATGATAGATGATTGGCTACCACATTTGTTGTGCCCTTTTTATTGATCATTGTAATGTGGAATTCTTGCAAGATAATGAGCCATCTAATCACCCTGGGACTAACCGTTGGTTTGTTCATAAGAAATCGGATGGAACTATGATCAATATGAACATAAATTTGATACCCGAGCGCATAATGTCTAAACTTCTCAAGCACGTACAACATGGTCATTAACTCCTTTTCTGTTGTGATGTAGTTCAGTTATGCCTTGGTGATGCTTCTGTTGGCACAATGTATATAGTATGGTAACTTCTAATCATCTAACTGTGTTAGTACTACACCAAGTGCATAGTTGGAAGCATCTATCATGATGTGAAAAGGCCTAGACCAATCTAGAGCTTGAAGGATTGGTGTCTCAATTAGCTTTTTCTTTAGAGTTTTAAATTTTTTTTTGCATGACTTTAGCCATTCGAAGGATGCATCCATCTTAGTGAGTTCTACTAGTGATTTTGCTATCTTTGAAAAATTCTCTATAAATCTTCGATAATATCCTATATGGCCCAAAAATGATCTAACATCTTTGACTATCTGTGACCTCTAAGTGATATCTTATATGACTCGAATCTTCTTAGGATCTATCTCAATTCCTTCTTAAGAGATTTTGTGTCCCAACACTATGCTATCCTAGACCATAAGGTGGCTTTTCTTCCAATTAATCTTGAGATTTTATTTCTACACATCTTTTTTAGTACCTATTCTAATCAGTTTAATGCTTACTTGAAATCTAGCCCATATGTTGAGAAATCATCCATGAACACCTCAACACCATTTTCAATTTGTTTTAGGAAGATGCTATGTACTAGTCTCTGGAAGATGGTTGGCACATTGCAAAAACCAAATGGCATCTATTTGTAGGCAAACATTCCCCATGGACTGGTGAATGTTGTTTTTTCCTAGTTCTCAAATGCAATGCAGATCTAATTGTATCCACTATATCCATCCAGAAAACTGGAGTACTCATGTCGTGCAATAGTATCTAAGACTTGATCAACAAACGTACATGGAAATTGATCCTTGAATGTAGTAGCATTCAACAATCAAAAATCAATGCATACACATCACTTTGCCCCCTTCTTTGGAACAATTACTAAAGGATTGACCCATTCACTATCCACAATAGGATAGATGAATCTTGCCTTCAGTAATTTTTCCAGCTCTTGGATGACTACTTGTTTTAGTTTAGGATTAAGCCTTCTCTAGGGTTGGCATGGTTGGCATCATGGTTTCACTATTGGATTAGTATATATCCAATGTTGATAGATTCATTAATCAATTTCAATGATCTCACCATAAGACCACACTAATGCCATTGGCCATTTGTTAACTACTTCCAATAACTTCTTCTTTTATTCTTCCTTTAAGTTAGTGTTGATTATTATCAACTTCTTATTATTCAAGAAAGCATTCTCTAATGTTCATGTAGGACCTTTAATTTCAATGGTTCTGACTCCTAGTGTTTGGGATTTCTAATTATCCCTAGTCTATTTCTTCTTCCTGACATATATGTGGATATAAGTGCATTTTCCTTAATTTCTCTAGCTTATTAGCCTCTTCTACATAGGCATGAACAATCTAATCTATTGGTTCCATGTATTTGTTGCATTCAGTTTCTTCCTCTATGATCAGCCACTATGTGTCTTCTTATTGTGTAGCTATTGCATACAAACATTTTTGCATACATATTTCTTCTATACATTTATTGCATGCTTTAGTATCTTTCCGTTTAATGGCCCATATCCTTTGCATGCAATTGCATCCATTATTGTTGTATGCAATACATGGAACGCTACGTCTCTATATGATGCTACTTCATCTTCCTTAGAAATCTCTAAGGACAAGTAGTAAATACCAAGCTTAGCATCAACAAAGCTAAGTCAAACTATTCCCATCATGATTGAAAATTCTCCCTTACTTTTACCAACATGAATTACCAAAAAATCTATAGGGTAAGACTAGCCACTAATGGTTGTGATCACATCATCCACTTATCTTAGTAGAACTATGATCAATTGGTTTACATGCTCTAATTGAATGTTGCTCTTCTTCAACGATAGTAGATTCTAGGCCTGATACATGTCTTGCGAGATCAGGTTCACTCTTAACCCAAAATCAAGTAGAGCCTTGCATGGTTTCTTCCTTGCTACCTGAAGGTAAAATAAGGGACTTCCTAGATCTATTCACTTCTACGGAAGTTCTCCTGCCTTTATCTAATGAGTGATTATTTAGAAAAGCAGGATAGTAGTTACGTTTGTTCTTTGGAGGAGTGAATGTGGATGGGGTAAAATGGATGTAATCCCCATCTTTTGAAACTTTTCATCACTCATTCGAAAGAATGGTCATTTCCTGGACTGTGGTTCACGTGTGATCACTTCCTCTTACATGTTAACCACCCTTGTTGCACTTTTCTATTGTAGTCAAGATGGTAGTTCCCCCTACATGACAAAATGTGGCACTAGTGGTAAAGGATTTAAATTTTGATTTAAAGAAATAGCTACTAACGGATGCATATACAAGTTGGAATTTGTCCTTGGTAGTGTTGGTTTGTGGTACTTACTTGTATTGTATTATGAATTCTAAACAATGGCATTACTGGGAGAAATTGGATGTTGTATGTAGTATTGATTTGGATTTGGCTACCAATATGGATACTGTAGGCATGATGGTGGCATGGCCCACGATTTGGGTTGTTTCCATTGTTGACCATACTACTCTTGTGGCTGTGGGTAAGCTCCAATAGGATAGTATGTGGGTTGAACGTTTTGCCTATAGTTACCTTGAGGGTAAGGTAACCTTTTGGGCATCTGTTTCTTGGAAAATCTAGGGTTAAGTGCATATGCCCTTGTTTCGTGTAATTATGCCATTATTGGACAATATCCTTTGGGATGTTTGTATTAGCATACAACACATCCTTTCTCATCTTTAGAGCTTGTGTCTGAACACTTAACCATTGAAGCCACTTTGCCCTTCTATCCAAAGTCTCTCTTCTTTTTCATGTTCTTGCCTTTACCAAAGGCTTGCTCTGTTCATTCCTCCACAATCTTCAAAGCTATTATGAATTTCTCATCAACTTAGTCCCACATCTTCTTTACCTTTGTTGTTATATGAATGACAGATTTTTGGATAGGTAGAGTTTTCTTCTAAATTGCCTAATTCAAGGTCTCTTCTTCCTATGGGTCACAAACTCTTACATCCCTTTTTTGGATGGATGGGTCTCCATTGTATTCCTCTGCTAATTCTCTTTTTCTTATTATGTCTTCCTCCTTTGCCACTTGGTTAATCAATCTTTGTATTTGATGGACAAACATTTTGGATTATTAGCCTTGGGCATAAATCCCAAGGGTCTCTCTGGTCTTGTTTTGAAGCCCATAAACAATGTGCCTCAATTGTTCCTATTGGGAAAATCCATGGCCTAGGCACATGTACAATAGGGAATAATACCTACCCATTGTTGCATCAAGGGGTTCATGGATCCCTTACTTCCATCCTTGGATTTGTTTCCTTAGATTGGATACCCAAGAAAAAGTTTGATATCTATCATTGAAGAGCTCTAGCATGGTACTCCATCTTCTAATTTATTTTGATTTAAGTGATCTATACTAGCTCTTAGCTTCTTTCACAAGTGTCCATGGGAACAACTTTAGTTTCTACTAATCACTTTCAATTTTTGCAGGGCATGGACATCATGGAATGCTTGAAGATGGTGTTAAGTATCAACATTGTAACCACCCTCAAATCTGGGCATCTTATTCATGTTAAGTCGTTTAATATGGCTATCCCTTACATGTGTGGTTGGGATATAAATAGCTTTCCTGATGTTGATCATACTTCAAGTAGTCAATAGCAGTTCATCATCAAAATTGGATTCATGAGCTCTATTGTAATGGTACCTCCTTCAGTGCTCATGTCTTTCTCTGTTGTCTCTTTTATCCCTACCTCTTCTTTGTTCATAGTCTTCATCTTCTTCATCAAAGTGCCTTGGGTAATGGTCATGATGATCATGAGTCCTTCCTTTCTCCCTGTCATGGTCTTGGTACCTTTGTCTCCTCCTATCAGAGTCCACCAATGATCATGAGGATGCAGATGAGGTAGTGGAAGAATAGTGTCAACTTGTCCTGCTTTCATGACTCTGGTATTTGTCTTTATGAGATCTAGTAAAAAATCTTGGACTTAAGTTCTACTTATACTTTGAGTCTGTTGCCTCCCTTCTAGGTGTCTTTACTAAGACCAAATGCAATTGAACTTTGACAGGTTCCTCCAATCATATGATAGGTATTTGCAAATGGACTTCATGATTTTGATGGAGGTGTTCAATGATGAATCCATCACCATCAAGCACTTCTAAGACAACTAGAGAGTTGATTTTATGTCCCTTATTATGGACATGTTTAATATTTATGGCAACATCTCTTTTTACTTGCTCCTCAGTGGGCTGATAGGGCCTTGTTAGGTGTTTGGTCACATGATACTTGTCAAGTGCATTACTTAGATTCATGCCCCTTAGAGTTGTCTGAAGCATAATGGACGCTGAGTGTTTTGGAGATAGAACAATGTTTCCTTGAAGATCTCTCCACCTTAGTTATCTGTATTGGTTAAAAATGAAAGTAAAATTGGGATAGCAAGGATCATGATGAGCATATGAACTCCTTACTTACATTGGCATACTCCATACTTCTTCATCGCTAATTCTATCATTGCCTCTTTTTGATTCTTTGGTAGGTGTTGATTTGTCTTTGATTGAAGCCATGTTGTGATTTTTAAACATTTATTTAAGTGTGCTTAATTATTTAGAGTTGCTAAAAGATTATATATTTCACTTTAGCTTCCTAATATAACAAACTTTGTAAAATTAATTACTTAGCATACATTGACACATCCCTGACAATGGCACTAATGATGAGCAGTGGAGCAATCCAACACCTAACCATACAAGTCACGAGTATTCATGCATGACCTAATCATAATCCATAGATGAGAAAATGTTAATATGCTAGTAATTGGCTTAAGTTCAAGACTGTTTTCTTTCCATGTGAAGCTAGTGAAGTCTATGTGTATGGTTTACCTTACCATGAGGTGTATGATAGATGATGTTGTAGGGCTTAAACTTCTAAGCGTAGTCATAGTGAAGAGAAAGTAATTTCTAAGTCTAAGTCAAATAGATAAGTAAATATAATTTATCATATGTGATGAGTATCTATTCTTGATTTTCCGTACACACCTTGGGCTTCATGCAACCATTATTGGTCTACCAAGTGTTATGCCACTGGGCGTACTAGGCAATAACACTACTAGGCTACCAAACTATTACACTACTAGGCTACCAAACTATTACACTTAAGTGCTTGACACTAGTTGTACTCATTCCATTTACTATCAATGATTAGAAGTAAAGTACTTTGGAAAATTAAACATTAAGCTAGAAAATAGTAAACATGATTCCAAGTAGAAACAATAATCTAGTAGAATGTTGCAATGGTATGAAATAGTTCGATCTTTATTTCCATTTACAAATTGTTCCCAAGTATAATCTATTCGAATAAAGATGTTGTTCACTAAGACACACCACACTGTAGGCATTGATACTTCTAAATGCTAAGTCTAAATTCACTAAATAAAACTGACTAAATCTAGTTACTATGGAATGAAAAGTAATGCAGATCATGCATCCAAGTGTCATATTTATAGGGCAACACATATCCCGAGATATCATATCAACGATGACATAGCATGTGCTACGATATTAGATAAATGACATCATTGATGCAATATTGTTGTTACAATAT
>MNCI01003830.1:6967-18861 GCA_015680685.1 Gnetum montanum
CGTAGACTAGGCAGTTGAACAAAATAGGAAATTTTTAACAACTCACAATACTTGGCAAAGTTGGCTGAATCTCTTTAAAGTAAGTCATTTGTAGTTTACACACAATGCAATCGTTACATTTCTCACAACCGCATGCCGCAACAACACACACACATACTCACATTAACTACTGAGTTTATTTGGAGGTATCTGGGCCTTGGTATTGCCAGAGACCAGTAGGCACCTAAATCCTGTTCGAGGACACTCGTTGGTGGTCTTGTCCCAAACGGTCGCCAACACCAAGTAGAATAGTGATTGGCTAGTCGGCAAGCTTCAATCTGATGTTGTTCTTCTTTAGTAGAGGAAGGTTCTAGGCTTTTGTACTTATGTTGTGAAATTAGGTTCACTCCTAATCTAAAATGTAATAGAGCTTTGCATGGTTTATTTCCTACTATCTAGAGATATACTAAGGGACTTCCCAAATTTGTTCTCTTCTTGGGAAGTGCTCTTTCCTTGATCCAATGTGTGATAGTTTGAGTGAGCATGACAATGGTCAAATTTAGATCTATAGAACGTGAAAGATTAGTATTCCCTTGAGGAGTATGTATGTATGGGGTTAATGTGGATGAAGTTTCCATCCTTTGAATCTTTTCTAGACTTATTCTAAAAATGGAATGTTCCTAGATCTAGGTTCTTTTATTATTACATCCCCTTATGTCTCTACTACCCTAGTAGCATTCTTTTGTTATAGTTGTGTTGGTAGTTCTCCTTGCATAACCAATGATGGTACTAGTGGTAGAGTGTTAGGAGTTGGAATTGATGAACCAACTATTAGTTGATGTGCATAAGAATTAGGATCCATTCATAGAGTAATGGGCCTATAATACTTTGGTGGATAGTAGTGAGATGAAGTATGCACTAAAGCATTTCCTGGAGAGATTGGACATTGAATGTAATATCCAAAAGGATTAGGTTACCTATATGGATATTGCTACCTTAATGATGGAATTTACCATGTCTATGGTTGTTGGCACTGATGCTAATAATACTCTTATGGTTGAGGATAGGCTCCACTTGGATAGTATGAGGGTTGTATAATATTATCCTATGGGTAAGGTAATCATTTTAACATCTACTTCTTGATAAATCTTGGGTTAATTGCATATGCCCCAAACTCTTGCAAGTGGGCCATGATAAGACAAAATCTCTTAGAATATTCATACTGGCACACTTTGCATTCTTCTTCATCTTCTAAATTGGAGTCTGTAGTTTCCTCAATAGTAGCAACTTTTCCTTTATGTTTGTAATTCTCTCATCTATTATCTCTTCTTTTCTTCTTTTTTGTGTCCTTATTTAGCGCTTATTCAATCTTCTCCATCACTATCTTAAGTGTAGTAGTGAATTTCTCATCTATTTAGTCCCACATTTTCTCTACATTTGTTGTAATTCCATTGACTAATTTTGAATGAGTAAAGTCTTCTTTTGAATAACATCCTCTAAATTTTCATCTTCTTGTCTATCACAGATTCTAATATCTCTGTTCCTTATTTTAGGATCTCAATTGTATTTCTCAACTAATACTTTTTTTTAAATTATCCTTCTTCTTTGATCACTTTTATTAGTCTTTGAATTTGGTGGATAGTTGTTTCTAATACTCTTCCTTGGGTGTATACCTTAAGAGTTTCTCTAGTTTTGTTTCTTAACCCATTAATAATATGTCTTAGTTATTTTCTTTGTAAAAATTCATGGCCCAAGCATCTATGTAGTAAAGAATAATATCTATCCATTACCATGTCAAGGGATTTATATGTCCCTTGCTTCCATCCTTGGATTTTTTTCTTAAATTACATACTTTTGAATAGGTTTGATACTTATCATTGAAGAGCTCTAGCATGGTACTCCATCTTTGGATCAATTTTAGTTTTAAAGATTAGTACCAGCTTTTGGCTTTCTTGATGAGAGTACTAGAAAACAACTTTAACTTCTCCCAATAACTCTTGATATTTTGAATGGAACAAGCATTGTATAATTCTTGAAGATGATGCTATGGATCTACATTATGTTCACCTTCAAATTTGGGACTATAATTCATGTCTAATCACTTGATGCAAGTATATCTTACATGCCTAGTAGGAATGTACACTACTTTTCTAATGTTAATCATGTTGCGAATGGCCAGTAGGGGTTCTTCATGATTGTCAGGTTCATAGGTTAGTTGTAGTTGTGATCCCTTTAAGGCTCATAGTGTCATTCCCTTTCTTTATGCCTAGTTCTATCTCTTTGTTGTTTATAATAATCTTTTTCTTCATTAGGATACCTTCTTCGGTATTCTTGTCTTTCATGATCCCTACATCTTTCTCTGTCATGGTCTCTGGATCTTCATTCCCTCTTGTCAAATTCCACTAATGATCATGAGAAGGAAGAGGAAATAGTTGGAAAATGATGCTAGCTAGTTCTCCTTCTATGAATTTGTGATTCATTCTCTTGTGGTTTTGTGGAAGCTTTAGGCCTTGAGCTCTACCTATGTTTGGAGTCTTCCACATCTCTTCTAGTTGTTTCTACAAAGGATAAATGTAATTATATTTTGACAACTTCCTCTAGATTAAGAATATGTGTTTCTAAATGGGATTCTTTTTTTGGTGGATACTTTCTATTATGAATGTATCATCATTAATTTCTTCTAGAACAACATTGTGGGTTACTTTCTTTTCTTTGTTGTTCTCATATCTTTTCTTCATGGAAACATCTCTTATTACTTACCCTTTCATAGATTGATATGGCCTAGTCATGTGTTTAGTAACATGATATCCTACTTGTGCATGGTCAAGGTTCAACCTCATTAACATTGCCTGTAGCATTGATGATGTTGAACGTTGAGGAG
Organism: Gnetum montanum; assembly: GCA_015680685.1. Taxonomy (NCBI): domain Eukaryota; kingdom Viridiplantae; phylum Streptophyta; class Gnetopsida; order Gnetales; family Gnetaceae; genus Gnetum; species Gnetum montanum. The sequence continues at coordinate 9,828 of MNCI01003830.1, forward strand.
ACAAAACTATGTAATCCTGCAAATCTCTCCACCTCAACTATTCATCTTGATGGAAGATAAATCTAAAGTTAGGATAATATGAATCTGTATGAGCATATGAAATTCTAATTTTCATGGATGCACTCTAGTCTTCTTCATCATGTATTTTGTCATGACTTCTTTATGTTTCTTTGGTAGGTGGTGACTTTTTCTTAAGTATCTAAGCCATGCTATTTTTTTGATGCTCTTAAGTGTGTGTGTGTGTGTTACGAAGATTGATTAAAAATGTATAGGATAATCTTTGTGATTCTTAATATAATGAACTTTACAAGATCAACTACTAAGAAAAAATTAACACATCCTTGGCAATGGCCCTAATGATGATTGGTAGGGTATCCCAACACTCCACCATACAAGTCAAGATTACACACATGTGACTAGATCATAATCCATGGATGGACAATGTAATTATGCTAAAAGTTGATAATCAGTTCATCATTATTGTCTTCATACTTTGTGTTAGTGAAGTATCAATGTATGGTTTAACTCTAAGTGAGGCATATGATATCTTGATATTGTTGACTCATATTACTCCTAAGTGTAAACATAATGAAAATGAAAATAAAGTATAACTTTATGTGATAATAGATGTGGATTGTAGAACTTAGAAGGGGGCAATGAATAAGTTCCCCAAATCAAACCTTTATACAACAAAGCACACACACAAATTTACATGGTTCCCCAACTTGGGTACTCCATACTCAGAGGGTAGATTCCAAGCACAACTCTAGAATTGGTTGCTCTCAAAATTTTATTGAAGGGTCCATATCTTGTATAGCCTTCAAGCCTTGCTCTAGAGTGTTGTACCATAGCACCAATCACTCAAACCCTGCATGGTCTCATTAAGCTTTGAAATGTGGTTTCAAGGCTTTCACAACCTTTACAATCTTGAGCTTTGCACTAGATTGTTTTATCATAGCACTAACAACTTAATTCCATAGGATCCCATCAAGCTTAAGCATCAACCCCACAAGGCAACAAGAGTAAGAATTACAATGAAGAATTTCAACTTATTTTGAAAATCCTTGTATAGTTAGGTATAGCAGACTTTACAATGCCAAAATGAGAAAATAATGAGGAGCAACAGAGAATTCAATGATTAAAAATGAGTGTAGAATGAATTCAACAAGGCTTGCACATTTTTCAATGGACATCAAGTCTTCTTATAGTTTCCATAATTCTAAATCTATCTTAGAACTTGTGTAATGACTATTTAATGGTCAATAATGATCATGGGAAACATCTTTGTCGTGCTTGAGACATCTCTCTGAATTTTCCTTCAATATTGGAAAAATATCTTTGTTTCCTGAAAGACTTCTTTCTAATGTCTCCATCCTAGAAGATGTCTTTGTCTTTTGGATACATCTTTTGAAACTTGGTTTGCATTATATAAAGATGTCTTTGCCTCATGAAATATGTCTTTGTTTGAGTTCACTCCAATTTTTTCAAGATGCCTTCTACTTCCCAAAGATGTCTATCTTCATCTTCCTTTTCCTTTTGAATGCATCATTCCTTGTCCATAGTCTTGATCTTTTACATGCTTTGATGATGATAGCTTTGCTTGTACAACATCTGGTCATTGTTCATGTTCTTTGAATATTCATTTGAAGATCATATGGGTGACCTCTTTCTTTGAGCTCTAAATAGTTCATTCCTTATCCTCTTCAACTTATCTTGGTTTCCCATGTACTAATTTCTACAAACACAATAATCACATAGCCATGAAAACAATTTTTAACTCCATTTTATTTAACATTTTGGACACACCAAAACACACCAAAAAGTCCACAATCTTCCCCTTTTTGGTGATGTTCAAAAATTAAGAAAATGGGTTAGTGATCATACAAATATAACCATACTACTTTCCCCCTTTTTGAATATCAACAAAAAAGATAAAAGACACAAACTTGAAAAAAATAGATTAATAAGTGTTAGATAAAATTTAGAAACAAAAATCATGACATAATCACCAAAATATAGTGAAGCAAGAAAATCACTTGTTCAACACCAAGTTCCATGAAGAGGTGCCCTTGATTTGTTAAGAATTGATCCAATTCTTTCAAGTGATATTCAAACCTTAAGCATGAAGTGAAGTGTGAACTTTGAAGATCAAGTAACCTATCTCTAACTCAAGAAGGCATTAGTAGGACATGGTGCTTTTAATGGTTTAATATTCTCCATATTTGTAAAGCATTAGTATAAAAAATGGGCATATCTTTATGATAAGGAAAATAANAGCATAAAAAATGGGCATATCTTTATGATAAGGAAAATACATCTTTATAACTTGAAATCAGCCATGCCAAATACTAAATTCTTCATCACAAGGTAAACTATTCAATGGATGAGTCAATCAAAGCCATAGATACCCAAGAAAATGATCATGATCTTGCTCATAATATCAATTAGTTGCTTTTACAAAAATAGGTACTTCTTGCTTTAGCTTTTGATTGAATATCAAATAGGTGGGCTATAAAAACAATGAGGACAAAACAAAAATTGATGCAAAAGACTAAGGATAGAGTATGGAGGATCAAGAAGTCTATCTATTAAAATTAATTGTTTTATGGAAATGTGTATTTCTAGATTCACCCAAAAGGATGTAAACAATAGAATGTTAGAGCTATGAGAGAAGCATTCATACTTTGATTTTTGTATAAGGCAATGCAATATCCACAACCATTGATTAAAAATAAAACATGCTATAAGTGTATGTTTATAAACCTTTTGAAGTTCTCTACTAATGTACATATTATCAAGTAAAATAGTTTGCTGATAAACTTCAACCTAAAATACCAAAGATAGAAGTAAGTGTTTTATCAAGGATCTCAAGAAATTTTCAAAGGACTAAAAATCAATATAGGAGTTGTCTTATGGAAGAAAATTGTCCTTTAAACCAATGTGTCATGATCCCACCTAAATTCAATTCTTAATAAACATCAAGAAGGAAAGCAAAAAAAGATAGATCAATGTCCAAGAAAGCTACATAGGCTTTAGCAATATTTTAGATAGTGGTTAGGTGAAATTACTTGTAAGACATCTTAATCAAGAGTTAATTATATTCTTGCCTTGAATATTTTGCATGTCATGAATCTTTGCTCATTATGGAATAATTTGTTGCTTTAGAGTTTGAGGTCTTTGAAGACTCCCCCTACATATGTGATCTCTAATAAGATGATTAAGAATGAGGAATAGACTCCCCCTACACATGTGCGATTCTTCTAAGGCCTTAAGATCAAAATGCAAGTCACAGAACAACATTATAACTATAGATCAACATTAATTTGAATTGTGGAGATCTAGATCTTTGACTAGTAATATTGATAGAATTTTTAGAGGTTTGCCTTATCTTATAAATGGAAAATTCATCCGAAAGACTATGAGCATAGAATCATCACAAGAATTTTGGATTAAGAAAGACTAAATGCAAGATAAGAAATCAAACTAAAATTGTTATGATATGAAGATTCAAGAAAATTAATTATGAGTGCTATTATAAATAATCATAAAATCAATTTTATCATGAATGAATGTAAGAAATGCCCTAGAGACTTATTCCACCATTTTGAATCTAGACAAGATGTAGATAATTTTGAACTTCTCAAATACTATCCTAATTTACTAGCAAGCAAAGACATAGAGACTTACCTTGACTTACCTTGCTTATCAATGAGAAGAAACGATCAATGGAGTTTGAGGTAAGGTTCCATGTCATGAAGTACCTTCTCATCCTCAAGTTCTCTTTTATTAGATCATGTATGTGCTATTTATATTTGTTTATATTCCCTGTGATAGAACTCTTGATAACTTTTTGCATTATCTTCAGGACTCCACTTCCCTTCATTCTCACTTATTAGTACCTGCACAAATTCCTTACAAAAGCCCTTTTGACAAGACCAGGCATTAATATTATTTTGATTATTATAGTTAAGAGTTTGCATAACACCGTAATTTTTACATATAAGCATAGTCTCATCCTCATGATCAAAATTATCAAACCTCACTATGCTTGACTTTGAGCTTGAAACTTCAAGTGTTGCTTCCTTTGAATTTTTGGGCTGATCTTTAGGAATTTCCTCATCTTGAATTTTGCTACAATCCTTGTTACAAGAGGTTAGTTGTTGAATCTTAGCTTTCATGTCTAAGATCTCTTCTTTCATTTCAGCATGAATAGCATCTAACTTAGAAAGTACTAATTTTTTTGCCTTCCTAATCAAATGATGCAAAAGAAACATTTCTTCTTTAAATTCACTATACCTCTTGTCACACTTACCATCTTGTTCAATCACATGTGAGGAATTTTCATCAATAAGCACCATGCATATTAGATGTGAATCTTTGGATTCATGTTTCTCACCATCATCCCAACCTTTGTAAAAGTTGGTCTTTTTTGGTTCCTTATCATTGGATCTATTCCTTAGTTGTACCTTGCTATCACTTGGATCACTAGGATATTCGAAGGCTGTATGGCCTCTTCCTCCACAAACCAAACATTCTATAGAAAAGAAATCTATAGTAGAAGAATTTAAAAAATTTATACCTCTTTGTTTACATTTTAAGAAATTAGGTACTTGTTGTTGTTGAGATGCCCACTTATTTCTTCTTGTAAGAAATTTTTGCAGTCTCCTTGAGAGAAGAGCAATATCATTTTCATTTCCCTCATCATGCTCATTGACCTCATTCTCCTTGGGGGTAGTCTTTAGAGTAATAGGTCTTTCTTGAATCACTCCTCTACTTATGAGATTCATTTCATAGGAAATAAGAGCACTTTGAAGTTCCTCAAATTTAAGAGTTGAGAAATCTCTAATTTCCTCCATGGTTGTGACCTTAGGTCTTAACTCTAGTTGAAGAGTTCTAATAATTTTGATAATTACATCACTTTCCGATAGATCCTTCCCTATATCTCTAATTTCTATAACAATATTGTTAACTCTAGAAAAATAATCTTTGATTTTCTCACCTTCTTTCATTTTGAGTTTATCATATTCACTTTGTAAAATTAACAATTTCGATTGCTTAGTGATAGAGGTTCCTTCATAAGTAGCTTCTAAATTTTTCCAAATTTCTTTGGATGTTTTACATCTTACTACCCTATTGAATTTAGATTTATTCAATGCACAATATAAATAATTTTTTCCTTTTGAATCAAACATGAACTTGTCTTTTTCCTCTTGAGACCATTTGTTGTGAGGCATGATGATGTTAGTGGTGCCATCAACGGGTGGAGCATAGCCCCATTTCTAGGCCTACCTACTATCAACATGGTCAAGTTAGCATAATGAAGATTAGCTAACCACATGTATTCTTTCAAATCTTCTATTTATAGGTCTTTATTTTTTATCTCCACTTGGAGGACATGAGCATAACTATCCAAGATGGGCTTCCAGTCTATATTCTATGCTAATATGGAATTGATCTAGGCTTTCATCATCTGGATTTCCTTATCATTAATTTTTTTATACATGCCCACCTAATTGCAAAAGTGTTTCTTAAGCCTCTCGTGCTTCTTAGATTCATTTTTCCATGTGTTGATTTCAATAGTAGATTTCTATCTGATTACACATACCTCCATTGAGAAGGCTTTGTTTTCTCTTGCTAAGTAGCTCATATCTTGGTTAAATCTCATCAATTGTTCTCTCAACTTATGGATGCTCTCCTAAAAAATTCTCTTCTTCTTCTCTACATTAGTCAACCTAGTGTTATCTACATTGAGTTATTTATTTTCTTCTCATAATATGATGAGTGCCCTAGCAAGTGCATATGTTTATGATTCTACTACTAAGGCATTCCACATTGCTTTCTCCTTTTCATTTTCCAATTGCTTATTTTTCTCCATAAGGCAACTTATTTTCTTTGTTCTAAACTACTCTAGCTAATCAAGTGTAACATATTGAGTAGGATCTCTACATTTGGCCCTAAGTGTTACAAGAACTTCCTATAGTCCAAAAATTTCATTCTTTGCATGTTGTACCTTGATTTTTGCCATGATCAGCTTATCCTTGGTTACTATTAACTCCAATTGCACTATAGTAACATAACTTGGGATGTCAAAAAGAGTTATCATGACTTGCCTAGTCTATAGTAGTCAATCTAGCACATTTTCATGATTAGCAAGAGTCATCAAGGTACTTGTTGACCTTTTGGTATGTCAAGATATTAGGGAATTGGAGTACAAGAATGTTTGTATGGTTGTTGTATTTACAAGAGCAAGAGCAAAGGACTCAAGGACTCACGAGCAAATTTGAGATCATAAGGACTCAAGGGAGCATGGATGAATATCAAGAATTCAAGAAAAGTATGTCTATTTTTATTGAGGATGATTCTTGGATGTTTTGGCATGTTTTGGAGTGTTTCTAACTCATTTTGATGAGTCTATGAGGTTATAAGCTCTATGGGAACTTGTTTGAAGGCATCTAGAGGCTTCTAGCATTAAAATTAGTTTCATTTTTGGCTCCTATAGAAGAGACGTCTTTCCCATACAAAAGATGTCTTTCTAATAGGTAGCATAGGCAAAGAAGTCTCTGCAAAACAATAGATGTCTTTCATTAGGTAAAGATGTCTTTCCCCAGAAAAATACATCTTCATAGAATGCAGGGCAAATTTAGAAAGATTTCTTCTATCAAATAGAAATGTCTCTCCCAGAAAAAGATGTCTTTCTAGGATATAAAACCAATTCAAAAAGATGTCTCAGGTGTAATGAAGACGTCTCCATTGATCGTTAGTAAATTTTGGCTAGCTATTGCACAAGTTCCAAGATGGATTTTGAAACATGGTAAATATAAGAAGACTTCATGCACATTGGGAAAAAAGGAAGCTTGCGTATAATCATTGTCTAATCATTTATTGATCATTATAATCTCTATTGCTCTTCATTGTGTAAGCATTTGATCTTTGTAAAGTGTGCTATACCTTAGAGTCCAAGGATCAGTAAACTAAGTTTCATTCATTCCTTGTAATTATTCTCTCTTTTTACCTTATAGGGTTGATGTGCTTCTTGTCAGAATCCTATGGGATTGAGTTGTTAGTACTATGATACAACACTCTATAGTAGAGCTTAAAGTTGTAAAGGTTGTAGAAGCTTGGAAAGCACATTCTAAGCCTAATGGGACGGTGCAGGGTTGAGTGGTTGCAAAAAAGTCTAGAGGTGTGCTTGCAATCTACCCTTTGAGTGTAGAGTACCAAAGTTGTGGAACCACATAAATTCATTTGTGTGATTTGTTTCATAAAGGTTTGATTTGGGAAACTTATTCATCTCCCCTACCCCCCTTTCTAATTTCTACAATCTATAAGTGGTATCAGAGCCTGGTACTCTTTGTTCTTCATCTTCATAAACTTTAAGAGTGAACTATGGAGGGGACATCTTACTCAAAGCCACCAATGTTCAATGGGTATAAATTTTCCTATTGGAAGGAAATAATGCAAGGCTTCATTAAGTCCATGGAATTTGAAGTGTAGGAGTTCATCCTAGAAGGCTACACAATGTCCATCGATAGCACAACAAAATCCATCAAGTTATGAAGCAAATGAACGCAAGAAGAAAAAGATAAGTTCATGTTTGATTTAAAAGAAAAAATTATTTATATTTGCTTTGAAAAAATATAACTTTAATATAGTAGTTGGTTGTAAAATATCCAAAGAAATTTGGATAACTTTAGAAGCTACTTATGAGGGAACATCTATAATTAAGCAATCTAAATTGTTAGTTTTGCAAAGTGAGTACGATATGCTAAAGATGAGAGAAGGGGAGAAAATTAAAGATTATTTTTCTAGAGTGAATGATATTTTTGTGCCTATTAGAGGTACTAATTAAGATTTATCTAAAAGTAATGTCATATTTAAAATGACTAGAACTCTCCAATCAAAATTTAGACCAAAGTTCATAGCCATGGAGGAGATTAGAGACTTTTCATTTTTGAAATTTGAAGAGCCTTAAAGTTCTCTCATTGCTTATGAAATGAACCTCATAAGTGAAGGGGCTATTCAAGAAAAACCCATCACCCTTAAAACTACCTCTAAGGAAAAGGAGGCCAATGAACTTGATGAAGGAAGTGAAGAGGAGATAGCTCTTCCCTCAAGGAAGCTACAAATACTTTTAGCCAAGAAAAGGAGAAGCACCAATTAGTAAACATTAAATCACTTCAAAGGTAAAGAGAGAGGTAAATTTCTTCAAAGTTTATCTTTTGATTCGTCATCTATAAAGTGTTGGATTTGTAATGGAAAAGGTCATATGGTGTCTGAATGTCCTAGTTATAGCAGGTTACAAGACAAAAATAGACCTAATGGTGAGATGAAGAAAACTAACTTTAATAAAAGTTGGGATAATGCTGAAAAATTTTCATCTAATCTATATGGCCATTACAGATGATAAGGCTAATTCATCATATGATGATCTTAATGATGAAGAAAGGTTTAATCTATTATGTAATGAACTTTTGTCTTTTCAAAATCTTTGCAATAATCTAAATAAATAAGTCAAAAGTAAAGAGCATGAAATATCCTTATTAAATTCAACCATTTTAGATCTTACCAAAAAATTCTCAAATCTAAGGGCTAAGAATGAAAAACTAACCTTATCTTATGAGCAGGCTAAGTAAGAATTATTAGATGTCAAACTTGTAAATGAAAAGCTAGTTAGGGAAAAAGAGTTCCTTCAGATGGTTCTTGGATAAAGAAGAAGTCCACATGATATGAATGGGATTAGATGTTATACACAAGAGGAATCATCTACACCAACTTCATCTCAACCAAAGGTCACTCCAAAAAATGAAGAATCAATGAGTACTACATCTCAATCAAGAGTAGCTCCAAGGTATGATCATTTTAACTACTATAGGAAGGTGAGATGTTATTAGTGTAATAAATTCGGACACAAACAATGGAAGTGAAATTTAAAATATTATCACATGAGCATTTGGTCATATCATAGTGTTGGCGACCATTTGGGACACAACCGCCAATGAGTGTCCTCGAACAGGATTTAGGTGCCTGCTGGTCT
>MNCI01003833.1:3762-28322 GCA_015680685.1 Gnetum montanum
ACAACCTAGAAATTTACATAAATTTAATTATTTAATTTAATGCATGTGATTAATTCTTTAATGTTGTTAGATACATTTCAATAGATTAGCTTATTATTATTGTTGTTGTTATTAGTTTTCTACATAATTGAATGCAATTTGCTTGCTAGGATATTTTTTAAAGTTTTGTATCCTTTATTTTACTACTTTTGAAACTTAGTCATAGATCTTATAAATATTTTATGATTAAATGTTAAAATCTAATTACCCTAGGAATTTTTTCTTTTCATTATTTATCTTTCCTTTATAAGTATTTCGTTATGCATATTTTACTCTTTATGCACATTTAGTTATATATATTCAATCTTTATTATGTACATTTAGTTATGCAAATTTATTTTTTATTATACAGATTTAATTATGCATATTTTATTTTTAATATGCATATGTGATTATATGATACTCTATTCATGGAGTAATTTTGAATCCTAACCCTACCCAAATTATATTCTTTGTTACCTTTTGTTATTAAACTAGAATTTGGAGCTCATTTTTAATTATAATTAAAGATTGCATAAATTAGATTTCTTAAGGAAATACTTTAGGATGATGTCCTACCTAGAATTTAGTCTTATCAATGTGCCTAAGATATTTAAAAATGTAGGTTTTAACTCTTGGTTCATTAGAATAGGAGTTATGATTTTTGAGATATCACATTTTGTAATTTGCTAAAATATCTAGTCTTGCTTTCCATATACATCTTGAATGCATATAACATTATTGGGCTATCAAGTGTTAAGAACTACTCAGATTACCAAGTGTTGTATGTTATGCTTGAAGCAATCATGCTTATGTGTTTAATCTATTTAGCTTAATTAATTAATCAAATGAAGTCTAATTTATCTTAATTAATTGCATAATTAATGAAAATAGTAAATTTAGAAATAAATCATTAATCTATTCCAAGTGCTGCAAGGTTCCATCAAAAGGCTTGTCTTTATTGCCATTCACACTGGTGTGCCCAAGTACATTAGCACTCGAATAAATATCTGTACACTTTTTGACTCTTGCTGTAGGCACTTAGAGAAATATTCTAACTCTCAAATGACAAAACTACAAGAGCTTTGATACAACTATAATTTGAGCTCCTATAAACATGGCTAGTGAGTGCATATTTATAGCATTTATTATGTAGCTACATCGATGAGGCTCCATAAATGTAACAAATGCTACATTGATGTGGCCCTATTCATGAGGCCCCATAAACGTAGCAAACACTATGTTGGCACAACCTTGTCGACAAGGTAACACCACATAGATGGGGTCATGTTGATGGGGGCTCATCGATGCAACACTTTGATGCTTCATGATATCCCCTCAACTGAATGAAAACTCATCCTTGAGCTCCTTTACAAAATTGGGAAGGTATGGGATTTTTGATTGACTCTTGACATAACAAACTAACATAACAAAAATGAGTGTCCAAGTGTACAAATCAACATCATTACAAAAATTTGTGATGTTCATGACACAAAATTAAATACCATGACATGACTACTCAATATTGGACAGCACATCCTCTAATGGCATGAAGGTGATTGAGAAGATCAAATAGTCTAAGGTGGTGGAGGCTATTGAGGTTCTTAAGGACCTTCACCAGCTTTAGACGCGTGCTATGGCTAAGGAGGTTATAGCTATCCTACTAGTTTTGGAATCTAATGAATACATTCCACTTCAGCCTCTTCCCTAAGAGGTCTTGTGGCATAGGTTGCAATTGGTTCTTCTTGGGCCTATTCTTGGCCCCTTCCCATTCTTAGCCATTTCTCCCTTGGTTGAGATGGTCCTCCTTACTACATGTGTTTACTTTTCAGTTCCATTTGTGGTCACAAAACATCTATAGAGTAGTAGATATACTGTGTAACTTAGAATATTTGAATGCCTTATCTTGTTAGTTAGTTACACTTGGCTATTGTTGGACCATGGTAGGTTGATTATTTTATTCTTAGTTTATTAATTAATGTTTATTATAAGTGTCACCAGAGCTCATTGGAAGGGTTTAAATTCCATAATTTAGTGTTTAAATGTTGATTTCTTCATGAAAGCTTTGTGAGGGTTAAAAAATGATGAAAAATTTTCTATCAAAAATGGCACATTTGTGGTCCCCATGACTAGGAGCTTACCTCTAGGAACTATAGGGTCAAAGAACGGAGTGATTTGGATAAATGGTTAGGAAGTTATGGGCTCTAAAAATTTGAAAAACTCTCTTGGAATTTATGAGAAAATGTGAAAATTTCTAAGGGAGCTGATGCATATTTATAGTAATTTTTTGCTATGTTGATAGGGCCATGTATACAAGGCCTTGTATATGCATTGGCTCCATAGATGAGGCCTTGTTTACAAGGTCTATAAACAAAATTTTAAAATTTGAATATTTCAAAAAAATACAAGGAATTTTGGAATGAATTTGACATCCATGAAGTCCCAAAAAAGCCAAGAATATGATGAAATCATTGAAGAGGATCTTTGGAAGCTCAAAAACTCAAAATTTGATGAAGAATGTGTGAATTAAATAAAATCCTTTAAAGGAGTACATGGTTAGATGTAGAGGATGGTTGTACGAAAGATTCTAATTGTAAGAACACCTAAGGATAAGGTGCTTAGTGAACCTAACCAAGATATATGAAAGTGGGTCCTTTCTATAGTAGGCACATGTCTTGTTTACCCTTTCATAACCTCAACCTAAGGAGTCTATGGAGCCCATAGGTGATTAATGGTTGATGGAAGTTGAGGACAAAAACCTAAAAGATCCTACCAAAGAATTCATGTATATTAGACAAAGATACCAAACAAGAACATGCACACTGGAAATAAGGTGAGTTACACACAGTAAGGATGGATGATGGAGAAGGTGGAATGGAATTCCAAATTTAGGTTATAAGAAGTCCCTTATGGATCTTTGTTTAAATTACCTAAGAAGATCCATCCTTAACCAAAACCAACCACTGTCAGTGAATTTGGATCATCACTCCAAGATTGATCCATCCCCTCAAGCCATAAGAGTGCTCCCACAGAACAACTGTCATTCCTTAAAAAGAAGAGAAGAGAAGTAGTTAGTAAGAGGGCCTTATTTAGAGTGGACCTTTAAGCATGGGTAAAATGTATTTCTAGTTCAATCACTAGTGCTTGTGGCCCATTTATTTGTCCAAGGGATGTGCTTTAAATTCCCCTCATGTTTTTTATTTTATTTTTTTCTCACTTTTTTCCCTTTTGGATTGGGAGCACACCATGCAAAGACTTATTCAACTTCTTGTTATTGGTTGACATGGAATGATAATAATTCTATGAAAACATGCATGCACCCAAGTAAGTAAAAGAGTACAAGAGTATCGAGTCCCCTTGAAGTCACATCCTATGAAACCATTTCAATCCTTCCCAATTCTGGAAATTACCAATGTCAAAAATTTATTAAAAGTTTATTTAATGAAAGGGACATCATACATACAAAACAAGGAAAACTATAGAGTTTGTGGATGGGTGGATTTTATGGACTCACTGCCTATTCCATAAAAAAGAAACCATGTCTTAGCCATCAGTACAAAAATTAAAACATAGAAACTAGACATTAGCAAACAAAACATTAAGCACAAACCAGAATTAGCAATAGCTATAACACCACTGTGTCCTATTGGCACAAAGCACATTTATTAACAAAATTAGAGGATCATACTAAAATAAAGTAAAACCACTATTGGTTTGTAGTATTTAAGGCCATCATTAGTCTAGCACTGCCTACAAACCTTAAAGAATTGTGTGGGTTACAAGGTAGAGTATAGCAAAGTTGATTGACAAGTTACACCTCATGCAACACTTACTTAAGAAAGGGGTTAACTTCGAACGGATGACACAATGCCAACAAGCCTTTGATGACCTGAAGAATGAGATTGTACACCTTTCAACTATCTACCCACCACAAATGGATAAGCCTTTCTTCATCTACCTTGCCACCTCAGACACGTCTATTGCAGCATTGTTATGTCACAAGTGGGATGATGGCTCTGAAATTCTAGTGTATTAACTAAGTCATGCATTGATAGTGTATGAGGCAAGATACAATGAGGTGAAGAGAAACTGCCTTGCCCTAGTGTTTACATTAAAGAAGTGGAGGCATTATCTATTTCATAGTAAAGTTAACATCATTTGCAAGAGAAATGTACTCTGGGCTATCATGAATAACCTGTATGAAAGTAGCAGGATAGCCTGGTGGAAAGCCATAATAGCGGGATTCGATTTGCATTATGTGAGCCAATCGTCAACAAAGGGTCAAGCTATAGTAACGCAACTTATGACCTCACATATCAATGATCAGACAATCATAGATCCTAAATTCCCTGATGAGCATGTTAGCACTATCAACATCGTCTCGTCACATCTTAAATCCACTTTGCACTTCGATGGCACCTTGATCGCGTGAGGGGGTAGTGCAGCTACCATCATTACATTCTCCTCTAGGGAAATGCAACATTTTGCTTATGCTCGCACTGAAGATTCAGTGGGAAAATTGGCTTAGTAGTTTGGTCTTCAAAATGAAAGTGCATGGGTTGAGTTTCCAAGTAGGGGACAATGACATGAACGAGGGCCCTAGTGAAATGCCTCAGCCTTATGTTTCGCTCAACCTACGGTGGGTCAAGAAGCAGCTACGCATAGCATAGCATCCCCACTTCTTTCTGCCCAATTTCCATCCCTTATGCATTCACCACCTTTTTCTTTGTTGACATATCATCCCTTTGACATGTTACGCTATGGCCCGAAATGGCCTAAAACTATGTTACGCTATGGCCTGAAATGACCTAAAACTAGCAATGGCCCGAAACGGCCTAAAACTAGCATAAGTTACCAGTTAGCTATTGTTCAAGTTGTTAATGTATCATCTCTTTGGCATGTTATGCAATGGTCTGAAATGACCTAAAACTAGCAATGGCTCGAAACAACCTAAAACTAGCAATGGCCCGAAATGGCCTAAAACTAGCAATGGCCTGAAATGGCCTAAAACTAGCACATGAAACATAGCACATATGCAATACACAAGTTAGCGCAAAATCAATTTATATTTCACAAAATCCTCTTTGCTTTATTCAAAACTACTTTCTTTTAAACAATTTTTGCAAAATTTGTTCCAAAAGTTCAAAATTTTCAAAAAAAGAATCCCATGCAGTCATGGGTTGTCTCTATTTATGTCATCTTCGCCTTTCGTTCCTACATTATTTTTGTTTGCATCATCTTCCTCTATGTCACCCTCTACTGGTTCTTCATTTCCTCCCTCTACAGGCCCTATACCCTCATCTGGAGCCTGCATCGCAGGAGTGAAGTGGTTAGCTAGGGAAACAAATGCAAGCTACAATAGAGCATAAGCACTAACACGGTAGAAAGCGACTAACCTGAGAAGGGTCTGTGTCTGTCTCAAAGGGTATCTGGTCTAAACTGGGCCCAAGGTGACACCAAAACTCCTCTACCATGATGTCCATCCAATGCCTATAGCTAGGTTCAGTGTTCGTAGTAGCTCTCTCCCTTTTAGCGGTTGTCCACCTTGGTGGTCCCAGGGAAAAGGAGACAGTTGCGGTCTCTCCTATGGGAAGGCCCACTTTTAGGTCTGGAGATTTCGTAACCTTTACCTGCTCCTTGAACTTGACATAGGCCTCAGAAGCGTCGATGGCATTTACAAATGCTTTATATGTAAACATCTCCACAGAAGCATCCTTGTATAGTTTACAATGAGCGATATTTTCCCGTTTATACATGTGTTTATGGTTTCTCTGGGACTGCCCCCATTCGTAAACCTTGGTGGTAAAGTTGTTCATGTCCTGACACTTTTGGGCTACTAAGTCCATTTGCATCCATTTTTCAATTATCTCGTGAGTGGCTTCAATGTTTTGAGGTGCGATAGTCCAAAATCTGGCGTAGTTGATTATAGCCATGTGCCAGTCCTTGTTATTAGTGTCACGGGCTATGAGGAACTCATTCCTTGACCTGAGATCCTCCACCTCAGAGACTAGGTCAACCTCTCTTTGCTTAGCCCTTTGGACCCATTTCCACAAGTCCTCATTGATGCACTTATACTACCACAAGGATCATGCCAAGTGCAAAACACATTTGCAAGCCTCATCGTACACACTAGGAGATACCTCGGTCACTTCAGGTGGGAATGTAGGCACAACACTAACCTTCAAAGGTCGTGCTGAGTCCCATTTGAGTCAAGAGGCTGTCATGACACAAAGAGCATAGAAATTGCATTAGCATAGCAAGAATAGCAAACTCAAGGAATTCTAGCATAACAACATAGGAGCACCTAACATTACTACTTACCAGGGTTCGCCTAGTGAAGGCAGTTGATCATGTCATCCATGATTCCCTAAACGAATGTAAGCTTGTCAGGGATCTCGGCCCACAACTTCGCATGAATTGGAGAGGATCTTGCACCATCAATAGTAGCGCCTGTCACATGACTAAACATATTAGCAATGGCCGAAGTGAACTATGACAAGGCAGACATATTTCCAAACTCACCAGCATCTAGTTGCAGTCTTCCTTCTTGTTGATGTAAGATGATGGTGGTAGCTTTGGCAAAAGGCCTTGTCAAGTTTGCACAAGCCTCTTCTTCATGCACTGGTGCCTTTCCTTTTAGGAGATCAGTGTATTTTTTATTCAAGGGAGTTCCATCCTCATTGGTAGGAGGATTCTCCCTAATGAAAAGAGCCCCTTCCTTAGTGACAGACCCTCTCCTCCAAGACTGGGGCCTCCATGTCTTTATTTTTCACCCCCATCTTAGGGGCTGATACCTCTTCCTTACCTTCTTCTTCTTCTTCTTCTTCCTCTGCTAGTAAAGAAACATGTTTGCATTAATACAAAACAAGTTAGCTCAAAGAAGGTGCTACGCTATGCTGTGTCACCTATCATAGCATAGTGTAGAAAATAATAACAAAGTAAGCATTGAACAAAAGTATTTACCAATGGAGCATTGCATCCTTTGTAGTTTGCCTCTCCTCCTCCTCCACGCGAAGGGTTTCCTTAACTGAGAAAAGCCTCTTATGCCGTAACTCTTTGGGCACAGTCTCAATTATGAGACGTTCCCCTCATGACATGCTACTAGCTATGGTAGAGGACATCTCACCTATGCTATCCTGACCACGAATGTTGCGAGCCACATGATCCTTAGCCATCAAAGAGAGAAACTTCCTAATCATTTTTGGGGGATCTTTGGCTCAAATGGTTCAAAAGATCTGGAAAATCCATGGTTTGGAAATCTAGTCATGATTTCGCATGACGCAGACTCCATTTTCTTGAATCACCAGAAACTCTGGGAAGCACTTCAGACAGCCTATGTAGAAGGCATAGTGTATGTTAGAACGAGACTCCAATTTTTGATGGTGTCCCAATATTTTGGCCTGCAAGCCTTTACATAGGAAGTTGGCCCAGTTGTAATAGGCCCCCTCCTCCATAACTTCACAAATTATCCAGGCCTGCTCAATCCCCAGGACTTTCTGTTTGGTAAGCAGCTGGGGGAATGCACTAGCACAGAAGATAGGGTAAATCTCCAAGGTGGGTCCATCTTTGAGTTTATCCATAAGGAGCCCCTTTCTCTCCTTGGCAATCCCCAACCACTCCTAAATGTCCTTCTTCTAAAGGGTTAACTCCTTCTTGCCCCTCGACCCTATGAGGACGCTGTCGGTAGGAACAGTGAATAGGTCCATAAATAGCTAGTCATTGATTTCAATGATCACCCACATGCCCTTTATGTGCATGCAGAAGTAGCCTTCCTTTTTAGAAAAGGAGTTGACCAGGGGTAGCATCTCAACTACAGGAACACTCGAATTTGGGGCCATGAATAGATCCATAAGTCTAGCTTTTTCGAGGTTTTGGACCAAGGAGTTCAAAGCTGCACCATTTATCCAGCGTTGGCTTGCTTCTACTTCATTGTATTTGAAGTAGATGTTTGTCCCCTATGCCTCGACGGTTACCACCATCACCTCCTGGGGCTTCTTTGCCCTTGCAGTAGTTTTTGCAAAAATGTTTAGCATGAAAATGTAGAAAGTACAAAGATTGCAAAGATAGTTAAGCATGCAACACTGATCGCTTGGCCTATTGGGCCTATATGGTAATAGGAATAATGGAAGGTCAATCAGAACTTATTTAACTATGACTGACTTGAAGGGTTCTACCCATTCCTCATCTAGCTAACCCTGCCTCTCACACTGATCATAGGGAATAGAATTTTTGCCTAGGTAGTTGTGGTATTCACCCTTGCATTAACTAATCACACTCACCTGCAGGTTCTTAGCAAAAGAGAACTCCTGTAGGACTATTTGTGTTGTAGCCAGTAGACCCAGTTGGTCATAAATCCCATCGTTGTTGATGAAGAACCTGGTAACAAACACATATTGTTAGCATTAGGTCAATATGGCCAGCATCGCACAAACACAGTAGAACAAGGCTACAAAACTCAACCACTAGCACAGTAGATAGTTCCTTGGGGGTTCTGGAAGAACTTCATCATAAAACGTGTGAGGAATAGTGTGTTGAAATGGTGGTAGTAGCTGTACTCAGGCATATCCTAGATCTAGGCCAAGCTCCTTAACCCTATTGGGTGCTAACTGGATCCTTCTCCCTACCTGATCATGATTGCCCTATTAGTCAGAAACCTTAGAATGCCCCGACTTGCCCTAGGCAATATGGCTTCTGTTATGCCAGCCGCCTCCTCCTCCTCTAGGGATAACCAAACGATCACACTGAAATCGTCATGGAGGAATTGTAAGAAGCCCTATGCCCCTTTCCTAAACTAGACCTCCCACTCTCCCATATGTATCTGGGGAAGAGGAGCATTGGTCATAGGTTTGCTCACATGACACATGACCCCTCTAATTTCTAAAATAATTAGGATTGGCCTTAGCCCCATTCTGCACAACGCAACCAACAAGTGTTAGCACCATGTCTAAGTGCAATACACATGCAATGTAGCAATACTTAGTACACCACGCATATAGCGTAGCATAAGCCTCTTCCCACATGTAGCGTAGCAAGAACATGAAAGCAGTAGCGTAGCAAAAATAGCCTAGCATAGCAACAGAGCAATTAACCCTAATAGGGGGATTAATAGTATGCCCTGATAGAATGTGTGTCGTCGCTTCTTGAAGGTCCTACATCATGCCATTCGAAGGTCAAGTAACTTAAACTGCCCAAACCCCCACGGTTATGACAACCACGACAATGGAGATTTAAGCAACCTTGCACACAATGATGGTGTAGCATTTATGCATCCATCGTGGTCTAAACGGTAATAGCAGCGATGCAAAAGCCAAAACAACGTGATGATAGAAAATGCAAATAGCTAAAACTAGGATGCAAAATGAAAGTAGAGAACAACTGAAGAAAAAAATAATAACAGAATCGTAAAAAAATAGAGGAAGCATGGAAGCCTATTGGACCAACAACATGTCTTTCCATGTTGTGACATGCACTTCTGTCACACGCCCTAAGGTATGCTTCACCTCCTCGACCTTTGCAAGTGCCAAGTTCATGTGTTCCTTCCTTGGAGCCATCTTCCTGCTTGCAAATTCTTCTTCTCATTGCTGTGCTAAAAACCTCCTTGTCCATTGTTAGCACAATCGCTCAAAAATTGCCTTGTGCTCCAAATTGGTCTCTACGCTCTTACAGTGAAAATGGAAAGCTTACTAGGGTTTAATCCCTATTTATGGTCGTAATGGAAAAAAAGGGAAAACTTGCCACTCTCTCTCTCCATTTAATGTAGAGCACATCGTACAACTATCAACATTAAAACCTTGACATACTTCAAACTAATGGCTTGCTTTCCTGAAAAATGATAAAAAACATATTTTCAATTATCACGGTTTGGAAAGACCTTAAACTAGAAAACCCTAGCATGTTGCAACTTCTATTGGCCCCACATGGAGCGTGACTGCCTATCGAAAGTTAAGACATGTGACACGTGCCAGAGATAGGCAAATCTCATACACGTCTCACCTACGGACCTAGATCCAATGCAAATCACATGGCCTTTCCAACGATGGGAACTAGACCTCATAGGACCTATCATGCCTAAGTCCTCTGCAAGTCATAACTTCATTATCACCACCACTGAGTATTTTATTAAGTTTGTGGAAGCTATTCCCTTGAGGAAAATGATGTCTAAGTAAATATGCCATTTTATCCTAGACAACATCATGACAAGGTTTGGACTTCCAATGACTATTGTAACCGACAATGGGCCATAATTCAGTAGTATGGAAACTCAAACCTTATATAGCAACCTAGGTAGTAAGCAATCATTCTCTTGGTCGTACTATCCGTAGGTGAATGGGCAGGTAGAGGCTACAAATAAGTTCATCATCAACTTGCTGAAGCAAATGCTTGGCAACAACAAGAGGTGGTGGCATGAGAAAATCCTCTACATCCTCTGGGCCTACAGAACGACATGCAGAATCGTGATAAGTAAGAATCCCTACAACCTTGTTTATGGATATAAAGCTATGTTGCCTCTTAAGTTATAGGTACCACCACTCCAGATGATCCTCTCGGATGTCACAAGTAAATCCCAGAAAAACAAGTCATGGATCATCGACCTTGACCTAGTAGAGGAGGAGTGTGCGTAGATGCTAAGACACATAGAGCACTACCAAAGCAAGGAGCAACAAAAGCACCATGTAGACATGCATCAACGACCAGTACAGAAGGGAGACCTCATCCTCAAGGCTATCTATGAACATGTGAGAAAACTCTTAGCCAACTAGGAAGGCCCTAACATGGTCACTAAAGCCTTTAGGAATGGAGCATTCAAGCTGGCAGACATGGACTACAACGAGTTCACCAACCCAGTGAATCAATCGTATGTCAAGCTATACTACATCTAAAGCACAATGACCTCGAGCATCATCTGCTATGACATTAAACTAGCAATAACATTGAGTAGCATTTGCAACGATGTTAATATAGTGTCATCAAGTAATGCTATGATGTTAAAATGGTGACAACAACAACAAGCAGTGTCTGCTACGATGTTAAACTGATGGTAACCATCTGCTACAATGTAAAACTGGCACAGCTAGTCCACTATGACTCTAAACTGGCACAACACATTCCCTATGACATTAAACTAACATGTACAGTCTCTTGGGATCTTAAACCAACACATTAGTCCACTGGGACTCTCAACCAGCACACGGTCTACCAACACCTTAAACTGGGTTCGCGTCATGTCCCTAGTGTGCATCTCTGTCAAGTACACATTGAACGAGCATGCGCAGTGCTAATGTGTGGGTGTGACATTGCAGCTCCAGAACGTAGTCCATGACATAATGGGGACATGCTCTAGAATGTACGTGATGTCATCACCCTGGGCATTGTGCTGACCCTCCAGAGATGTTGTACAACATTGCACTAGCCCTCTGGACCTACCACTGCCACGAACCATTACCCTAATGGTAACTCCTTGGCTAGTGCCTGTAGCTAGAGTTCTAGCAGTATTGTGGCCTAGCCACAATATTGTCATCCTCTAGTCTCCTGCCAACTCCTATGCTTACATAATATTTAGCTATGTGGTAGCTTATCCCATAGCTGAATTGAGAATGCATGCCTTTGGTAGGAATTCCAGAGCATCCGCACTCACAAAAACTCCTAGCACCTTTAAGGCCAGCTCCTCCATGTTGGTGCTACCAAGGCCAGAGCTGGCCTTCCTACTTTAGACACCGTGTACCAGTGCAAGTGTCCAAGAGCTTCAACAATGTCTATAGAAAGAAAGACTCCTACCCTTACTTTGCATCTAGCTCTCTGTCGTGCTTACAGGATGTGACCAAGAGTACGACTCACCATGACAACAAATGCTACGGTGTTGCGAAGTGAGTGCATCGACTAGCGTAACTACTTCAGAGTGTAAATTCCATGATGTGTGTAACACAAGTTTCCTCATGGGAAGCATCTGTATGTAGGTCAAAACCCTTCACGGGTGTAACAAAACTCATCCTATGAAGGAAACACCTATCCTACACGAGGTCGAAGGTCACAGTAAAGATGAAAATGTGAACAAGTCCCTCATGAGCACTCCGACAAGGGACTTTGCTAAACCTCATCTTTTCCCTCTGCCTGGAGACCAATGCAACACTGTCAAACATAGCCAAGTGACGTCTTGACACTCACCAAGCAGCAATGTTAGCATCAGGCCTTCTGTGGTGTTTCGTATTCTTTGTCAACGTCTCTTAAGCCCATCATCTGGACATTAACAAAGGGGGGCCAATGAAACATCCCAAAATTTGAAGGCATCCTTACTTCACTAGGCCTTTACAATTCATGCAGCGTTACGGCAGTTCTTCAGGAGATGGATGCTCTGATTTTCAGACTATCTGCTTTAGCAAGTTTTCTAAGTTAAGGAGCCTTGCTATGCTATGCTATGCCATGTAGCATAGGAAAATTCAAAAGATGTTTGCAGAAGCATAATGCTACACTATGCAATGCTACTCAGTGTAGCATAACATAGCAAAAGTTGGATGATCAACCTCCTCGCTTGACTTCAAGTCCTTCGGCAATGTCTCCTTTCGTCAGAAGGTGGTGAATTTAGCCAACACTAGGTCATGTTTGCTGCTATGCTACACTAAGCTACATGGTGCAACGATGCATAGCAATTTTTCAGAAGTTGATAGAAGGCAACTCAAAGTGTGGGATCAGCAAGTTCACAAACTTCGCAGTGCAGGAGGCAAATTTTACAAATTGGCGACATTCTTGTGAATAAGACCAGTCGCTACACTACGCTATGCTACATAGTGTAGCATAGTGTAGCAAACATGTAATGAACAACCTGCATGTTTCAAAGGCTTTCTACATATGTAGCAAGACGCGTAACAAGACGCTATGCTATGCCAACATGTTATGCTACAAAGCATAGCAAAGTGGCAAGCAGTTACGTGACATCAATGCACCTCACCTAATTGCACCATTGCTCTAACAGTCTAATTACAGAGTGGCAAGTTTGTAATTATGGTGTGGAAGGCTTGTCCAATGGTCATGCAAACACATGCAGTGCAGAAAAGTTAGCATAGGCCCAAGGCACACGGTGTTCAAACCACATCTTTCGTGTAGCCTTGGTCCTATAAATACCCCGATGAGCAACGCTTAGACTCTCTTTGGCTTTTGCACTCTCGAGCACATTTTCTTTGTCAATCTCTGGTACTTTTGGCATCCTTGTTTTTATAAATATTTTCAGTCCCCAGTCTATTTTCTCAGCAATTTGGTTGGCTAACAGTCTGGTTGGCTAACAAGCAAAAGGTTGACACTGTAATCTCAAGTGTTGTAAGCTTTATGTTTAACACTGTAAATAGTTAGCATTCCCAGCTAGCATCCTATCTTGTTCTTTTCTACCACCTTGGTAGCACTTTGGATTGTTAACGACTGAGCCTATGTTCAAGAGCATAGCTGTCTCGTTCTACACATCTTGCTTACTCTTGGGATCTCTACACTTCCCAACGCTGTGCAATCAATTGTGTCCATCTTGATAGAGCGAGGTCATAGCTTTGAAGTAATGCATTTTTCTATTACATTTTACATTATTCCCCATTTACTATTGTATTTTATGTTGTTTTTTGTTTCCTCTATTGCATTTTACATTGTTTTCTATTTCCTCTACATTTAAGCATTACTTCGCTTTGTCAGTCTTGTTTTCAAATCACACGTTGCAAAAGGTTATATAGACACTGAATAAGTCACTGTTTGATCGACCAGACTATTCAGGGTGCCCCATTTCCATCCCATCCAGCACGATCCTCTAGCAGAAACGGGATCAAGACTACCAATGGCCAATGGCCCCTTGGCATTTTTTCCAGTCGTTGATGTTTTTGGTTGCTACAACGATTGCTTAGTAAAAGTTAAGACTTGTGATATGTGCCAAAGATATGCAAATCTTATACACGTTTCTCCTACAGAGTTGCATCTAATGTAAATCACATGGCCTTTCCAGCAATGGGGGCTAGACATCATAGGACCTATCATGCCTAAGTCTTCCATAGGGCATAGTTTCATCATCACCACCACCAAGTATTTTACAAAGTGGGTGGAGGCTATTCCCCTGAGGAAGATTACATCCCAGTAGGTTGTCCACTTCATTTTGGACAACATCATTATAAGGTTTTGGCTTTCCATCACTATTATGATCAACAATGGGCCATAATTTAGTAGTGCAGAAACCAAAACCTTTTGCCATAATCTTAGTATCAGGCAATTGTTCTCCTCGCCATACTTCTTGCAAGAAAATTGACAAGTAGAAGCTACAAAAAAGTCCATCATCAAATTGCTCATAAAAATGCTTAACAACAGCAAGAGAATATGGCATGAGCAAATCCTCTATGTGTTGTGGGCTTATAGGACAACGTGTAGGATTGCAACAAGTAAGACACCTTATAGTCTTATTTATGGGTCTGAAGCGATATTACCTCTTGAGTTGTAGGTACCATCACTTCAAATGATCCTGTCAAACATCGTAAGTGAAGCCCAGAACAATGAGTCAAGGATCATCAACCTTGACTCAATAGAGGAGGAGCATGTGTAGACACTTGGTCGCATAGAGCAATATTAGAACAAGCAATGGCAGAAGCATCATGCAAAACCACACCAATAGCCGATATAGAAGGGAGACCTCATTCTCAAGGTTGTCTATGAGCATGTGCATAAATTCTTAGCAAATTGGAAAGGTTCGTTCATGGTCACAAAATCCTTTGGGAATGTGGCCTTCAAGCTAGTAGACATGGATGGCAACGAGTTTGTAAATCCTATAAATCATTCATACCTCAAGCCATACTACATCTAATGCATGAAAAAGGTAAGCAAACGTCCGCTACAACGTAAAATTGGCAAAGGTAAGAAATCTTCCTATATGATGTACAACTGGCATAGATCATCTGCTACGATGTAAAATTGGGATAAATTATCCACTACAACATAAAAATAGTAAAGCATATCCGCTATGACATAAAATTACCTAAGGAAGTTTGCTATGACTATAAACTAGCATAGACTATCTTCCATGACATAAATCTAGCAAAGCACATATGCCATGATGTTAAACTAGCATAGTTGGTCTGCTATGACTTTAAACTGGCCCATCCACCATTCGCTTTGACATTAAACTAGTGCAATGGTCTGCTAGGGCCTCTATCGTCTACTATGACATTAAACTAGTGCAATATTCTGCTATGACCTTAAACTAGTGCACCACGGTCTGTTGAGATCTTAAACCAACACATTAGATGGTCTACCAGGACCTTAAACTGGGTTTGTAGCACATCCCTAGTGTGCATTCATTACTCATCAAACAAGCAGGCATTCATATCGCCAACATGGGGTGGGACGTTGTAGTTCCCGAATGTAATTCAAAATGCTACAAAAATACCCTCAGGAATATGTGGAATGCCATTGCCCCTAACATCTTTCTAATCCCCCAGAGATGTCATATGACATCATCTAACCCTCTGGAGCTACTGCTACCATGACTTATTGCCCTGGAAACAGCTTCCCTAGTCAGCCCTTATTACTAGAGTCCTAGCAATATTGTGGCCCAGCCACAAGATTGTTATTCTCTAGCCCCCACCATCGCCTGAGCTCAAAAGACATTTAGCTGTTGGGTAGCTTATCTCATAGCTAAACTGCATAATTTTTTCCTTGGGCAAGGATTCCTAAGCACTTGCATCACTACAATTCCTAGTTGCCTTGGTGTCAACTTCTCCACATTGATGCTGTGACAATCGCTGCTGGCCTTTCTAGTTTGGATGTTGTGTAGCTCAACAACAACATCAGTTGCTCTAGTAGTGTCCAAAGCTAGCAAGACCTTTGCCTTCATTTTGCATCATGGCTATTTCTTTTGGTTTTCTCTTTGTTGTGTTTGCAGGGCGTGTCAAAGGGGTGTCAGTCATACATGCATTTTGTCGTGAGGATAGGACACTACATTATTCTAAGATGGTCATCTTGATTAGCTTAGCTACTTTGGAGTGCACATCCTACTTTCCTCCTTAACCTCCTTTACCTCATTCCTTGTACCCACAATTCTCATGGTCACACCTCTCTTTTACGAAATTTTTTCTAATACTTATAAAGCCCTTCCGTATGCGCAACCTCAAAGTCCATGATGCATGTAACACAACTTGCCACATGGGAAGCATTTGTAGGCAGGTTAAGACCCCACGTGGATGTAACACAACTCATCATATTAAAGAAACACCTATCCTACGATAAGGTTGTTTGCAAATGTAAATAGCAGAACAACAAGAGAAAAAAGTAAAGAGGAAAAACTCATGCAAAAGAAAAAAAACAAAAAAAAAAACAAAACAAAACAAAAGCATGCCTAAAACAAATGACACATTATCTATTTCGTAATGACCTTCTCCAAGAATTCCTACAAGAGGTCAAAGGTGTTGGCACATTTGGCCATTTCATGGAACAACAAAAGTAGATATTGGAAAAAGGAAATGGTAGAGAATATGATAAAAATATGAATGATATTAATTCTGCCACACTTCCACTTTTTGTGTATACAAGACAAAACAAATATTCAAATGAAAAATATGATGGTTGTGTCTTATTGATATGCATAATCCCGTAGGTTTCTTGGATATTTGTGGATGAACCTATACTAAAAACAAAACCAAACAAAAGGACAAAAAGAAAGGAAGATGATATCCCCAGAGTATATTCTCGATCTTTAGATGGAAAATTACTAAATTTCTAGGCATTTCAAATAGGGAGCTAGCAGCAATAGTGTAAGCAGTGCTCAACAAATAACACTGCGAGGGTGGGTAGTAGTAAAAGGGAGATCCCACATCGAAGGAATGTTACTATTCTTAAATGGGATGGCTTAAAAAAAGGATGAATTTAGACAAATAAAAGTAAAAAGAATAAAAATTAAAAACAAAAACTTTGAAGAAGGTTAGCCACAAATGGTTTCCAAACTAGTTGGCTTTATATATCCTTGGTGGGATTCATTTAAGGTGGATACTATGTTTCAGCATGGAGATTCCGTGGATGAATTGTTTCTTTGTTGCTTGCTGACTCTCTTTGAACCAACCATCAACTGATGCTTCTGTGAGAATATACCATCTTCCTCTAATGCAAGCTGCTATGAAGGTTTCCCATTCTATTTGAATTCTCTCAGGGTTTTGATCAATTCCTTTTGTCGTATAATTTTTTTGGAGACTCAATTTTTGCAGATGGATGAAAGTAGTGGGGAAAGCCAAGATTCTGTATGGCTGTGGAGCTCGTAAAACCACCATCTCCACCAAGATCAGGTTAAATCTTGAAGCCCTTCAATTTGCGCCAAAAGAAGCCCAAAGTCTCCAATGGCAAGATCTAATACATGTACGATGATCAACAGGACTTTAAACCCCTAGAAATCCTTGATCTTGGGGTTTCCACCAACATCTCTTAGGGAGCCATGACGATGTTGCACAGGAACAACCATGCCACCAAGGTGTTGGTCGTTCTCGGAGGCAGTGGAACGTTGTAGTTGGTCATCGAAAATCCCTCTTATCCTGCTTCCCAAACATGGTCTAAACAAGAAGAAAAAGAATGGGAATGCCAAGAATGCAGTGGCAGGGACTTGTTTTGCGGTGGCAGTAGACCTGTATCGGTTGTTGAGGTAGTACATCGTGGTCCACTACTCGGGGCCAGAAGTGGTGGAAGCACAAGATGATTTGTAGAGAAGGAGAACATCCACACCTTGACATTCATGTGGCATGATGCCTTCAATCCATGAAAGCAGACCTTACAATAGAACATTCATCTTGGAAAGGCCTTGATCAACTAAACACCAAATGGAAAAATTACCGAACACAGTGGTAGGATGTTGTTGTGCGGTGGCAGTTCACATACGATTTTGGTTGAAATCAACACTTGAAATGGGGTAGAACATGTGTCCATTTCTACAAGTTTCGCACAGAGGCAAGAAATGAAAGAAATGAACCAGCAGTTGAAGAATGACTGACCAGCTAATTACTCTCGCCGTTCTTGCAACTATTACTTATTATCCACGTAGCAATTTACTAGTACGTGGGTTCAAAAAAAAATAATAATAAGGTGTAGGAAAGTGCAAATGAAGATGATTTATTTTGTAAAGATCAGTCTTATTGACTCCAAAGATCGTACAGTCGCCTTCACCCACGTTTACACTAAGGTATATGCTAAATTATCTTCTTATTACCACCTATTTATGAAATTACTAGAGTATCAGTGGTTAATGATATTCAACAATTGGAAACTTAAAAAAAATTAATAACAATTGATGAAGCTCCTGTAGTATGAAGACCTTGGCTTTATTTTTAATTGAGACTTATGAAAGAAATATTTGTAAAATATGTAAAGACACATGCCAATATTAGCATGATTTTCTCCTAACTTTCCAACTTCCTAGCTTGTTAGGCAAGTAAGATTTCCTAACTTGTTGGGCAAGAAAGATCTCCTAACTTGTTGGGCAGGTTATAACTTCCTTACCTGGGAGAGAAGTTAGCTAAGATATTTTATAATCTAACTACCTTTTGAAACCTATAAAAAGGCTTCAACGGTTAGAAGAAAAGGGGAATCTCTCACTTGGAGACACACTTTGGGTCTTGGAAAAGCATTTGTAAAGAAGACATTATGAAAGATTGCTTGTAAGAGGACTTGCTAAAGACAACATTTCGGCCTCTTTGTCATAGTCCTGTGAGTTGTGCTTATGATTATTTTTATTATTTTTAAATTTTTTAGCTAGTGGTTTAGATAGTATCATACTTGGCAAGTAATTTTGGGATTTTTAGATTGCTGTTATTGTTTCTTGTTGCATAATAGAAGAATTCTATTAACATTTTGCTATAGAAGCGCTTGTGTTTGAAAGCCTTAAGAGAATTTTAGTAGTGAATTTGATTATTGTGCAATGTATAAGAACTACTATTGAGATTGTTGTAAGAGAGCCTCTGCTTGTAGTCAAGCCATTGAACGATTCAATAGTCAAGAGGGTTCCAAAAATCTTTGGTATTTTGATAAGACTAGAATAGCTTCTTTTATCTTTAAAGTGAATCTTTGTGGCATTTCAATTAGAAATTGTCAAGTATTTTGAAGGTTTTGTTAAATGCAATTGTTGACATCCATTATCTAGCCAAAATGGAGTCTCATACGTGATAGTTTACAAAGCAATATTTTGGGTAGCATAGTAGGATTGTCCTGAAGAAATTGCTTATTTGAGACTTGGAAGTTTGAATAATTCGTAGCTATTGAATTTGGGATAGCTTTATTGCAAAGTGTTTACTCATATCATTTTACCTTGTTTAAATATTTGAGATCTTTACACAAATCTACTTTCTTTTTCTCTTCTGTCTATTTCCATTGAATCTCACTCTATTTCTAGTTTTCTTGTAGAACTATCTAATTCTCTAGGGAAAATTAGAAGTAGATTTGCAGAGTTGTGCTTAAATGTTTTTGCAAAATTTTATTTGTTACAAGTAGGTATTATAAGGACCACATAGACTAGGTAATTGAACAAAATAGGAACTCTCAACAACTCACAGTACTTGGCAAAGTTGGCTAAATCTCTTTAAGATAAGTCATTTGTAGTTTACACACAACCTAATCTTTTCATGTTTCATAACCACACACCGCAGCAACACACACAAATACTCACATTAACTACTGAGTCTATTTGGAGGTATCTGGGCCTTGGTGTTTCCAGAAGACCAGCAAGTGCCTAAATCCTGTTCGAGGACACTCATTGGCAGTCGTGTCTCAAATGGTCGCCAACAGTTCTTTTGGCGCTAGAAGGAGGGCCGAAAATTTAGCTTCTAAGTTCATAAGCCTTATAGTTTTAGCACATAAAAAATTCTTTGTTACTATAAAGGCTTGAGAAATTAAATACTATTTTTAGTTCATGACCAAGAAGATTTATAGTTTGGAAAATTCAAAAGTTTCAAAAGATATTCTAGATTTTAAGACTGATTCTTCATTAGAAGAAGAATAAAAGAAAGTTTTTGAATTGGGAACAAATAGTGGAGTGAAAACTAGAGGATCAAGAAGATCACCCATTATATTTGGTTTATCAATTTATAAGAGAAGATCTAGAAAGTCTAAGAGTTTAGCTTTCCTAAGGAATAGGATGGCAAATCCTTGGCAAAGAGTTACACCATTAGGATTTCAAAATTACAATGATATTCCTAAGGTAGTTTACAAATATTTTCCTAAGCCTTTCATTACTGAAAAAGCTTATTTAGCTGAAGAATATATTCACATGTTTGAGTTAGCTCTAGCTCATGCAAATATTTAACATCAAGGTCAAGCTTGTAGGTTGTTTGTATCAAATTTAAATGATATGACTCAAATTTGGTATTCGAACTTACCAAGTAATAGTATTAAAAGTTGGGATGACATGAAAAATATTTTCTTAGCCTAGTTTGGTAATCAATTAGATCAACAACAACTATACTGTGGGCTGATACAAGCTAAGCAAGGAGTTAAAGAGTCAATTAGAGATTTTAACATCAAGTTTCAATGAATTTGTGGACTCTTTCAAAGACAATATAGGCCATCAGAAGAAATGCTTAAAGAAACTTATCTTAAGGCTGTCAACCCCAACATTTCAATTTGGTTAAGGAGAACTCCAAACTTAACTACACTAAATGACTACTTTAGTGAAGCTATACAGTTAGAAAAATAGTTGAACTTGAATCCTGAAGAAAATATTGCAATTCAAAAAAGAGAAGAAAGAGTTATGATTCCTATGCAAGATTTTGCTCAATTTAAAGCTTTACTAGGTCCATCTCATGTTAATATAGAGAAAGGACATGAAAGAGTAGGATATGAAAAAGGACAATTAATGAGAGATATGTCTAACAAAATAGTGAAGCTTGAAAAAGCTTTGGCAAGAGTTAATATCAAGGAAGAAAGGAATATCAAGGAAAAAAGAAAAAATAGAAAGTATAAACATCAAGACACTAATTTAGCAGAAGATGAGGATGAAAGTGATCTTATTATATCCAACTTTCTTGATATTGAATCTGATAAAGAGTTATCTAGTGTTCATTATGCAAGTAAATCTTCTAGCAATGGATCTAGTGATACTTCTTCTCTATCAAGTTCTGAAGAAGATATGTCTTTAGATGAAGAATGTAATAATAATGAGGAAATCGGATTTAATCTCTGATCTAAGGAAAGACTAACCACCTCTAGATCCCCAAATGTTATTACTAATCCATCTACTAAGAGAAAATTGTTTGAACCAAATAGAAGAGATAAGAATAAAGGTAAAGACAATCAAGTAGAGCAAAGCACTTCACATCAGTCTTTTAATAAATGGATAAAGAAACAAAGCTTTATTGGTAATGGAGAGTATGATTTGATTGAAGACCTTAAACATGTCAAGGCCAATATTAGCTTTTATCAGTTGCTTTAAATAGGAGATTAGAAAAGAAAGGCTTTAGAGTTCATTAAAGGTAAAAGGAAAGTTAGAGAATCAGAGTTAAGTTATGTGTCTAATAATGATGAGAAATTAAAGACCTCGTATGATTGCGTTCTTGATAAGGAATCTCCTCCTTTCCTTTTGACAATGAAATTAAAGGAAAAATATTTACACAATTGTTTGATTAATTCTGGAGCTACGTCTACTATAATGCCATTGTCTATATGTAAGAAACTTGGATTGATCCATGAAAAATCAAATAGAAAGATTGTTCAAGTGGATAAAAGTAGAGTGAAGATTGTGGATCAATTACCAAATGTTTTATTAGAAATTACTTCTAAACCCCATGTCAAAAGTAGAGTAGCTATTCAAGTGGCATATATACCAGATTCGCATACTCTCTTATTGAGTAGAAGTTGGAGCAAGAATTTCTTAGGTTACATATTAATAGATTATTCTCACATGTGGCTACCTTGGAAAGGAGAACCAAATAAAATATACATCTATAGTGAACCTTTGATGATTGATAACATTACTTCAAATGGAAAAAGTAAAATGGTTGAAAAAAGAGATGTTGAAAAAAAAAATTGTACACTCTAAGAAAATTATAGTTCTGAAAAAAATAATCAAAGAATGAGGATAAATGGGAGTTATACTTTGATGGTTCATGTAATTCTATAGGTGCAAGAGTTGGTATAGTTATATTAAGTAATGATTCACCTAGAATTTTCAAAGCAATTCATCTATCTTTCCCTTGTACTAAAAACAAGGCTAAGTATGAAGCTTTATGTATTGGTATAAGAATAGCTCTAGACAAAAAGATCAGAGTAATCACTATAAAAGGAGACTCAAGATTAGTTTGTGAACAAGTAAAGGGTAACTGTGTAGTAAAGAGCTCATTCTTAAGACCTTATAAGCAACTTTCTTGTAATATGTTAGATCAGTTTCAACATTGCTAAATAGAGCATATAAATAGAGCAGAGAATCTTATAGCAGATGATTTGGCAAAGGCAGCTTCAACATTGGATATGCAAATAATAGAAAGTTACAAAGATGTAATGGTTGAAGAAGAACATCAGACATCAGTACCAAATAATATAATACATTTACAAGTATTTGAAGATGATGATCAAGTACTAAGATTTATGAAAAACAAACAAGAATTTTAGGATCAAGTGATACCTGAAACGTCATCAATCTCTAAAGCTAATTTTATTCTAAAAAGAATGATTTACTTGGAACATGAGTTCAAGAAAAATTACTTACTGGAAAGGATATACAAAACCCAGATAGTCAAGCTTTCGAGGTAGTGAATTTTGGATTAGACAGGATGCCAAAGATGTTGAATGTTACAAAGAAAAGAGATTCGAGTTTCAAGAAAAACTTGTTAACATGTCTAAGAAATAATTTGGACAATTTTGCTTGGTCTTATGATGATCTTAAAGCTTTTAGGAAAGATGTGATGACACATAAAATTTCTTTAATAGAAGGTTGTAAAATAGTCAAGAAAAAATAAAGGAGATTTAATCCATCATTTGAACCAACTATGGAAGCTAAAATCAAGAAGTTTTTGCAAGCACGAATCATATATCCAGTATGGTATTCAACATGGCTTGCTAACCTTGTTACAGTGAGAAGGAAAAATGGTGATATAAGGCTTTGTGTAGACTTTAGAAATTTGAATGATGCCTCAAAAAAGGATAAGTATCCACTTCCAAGAATTGATGAGATGTTAATTAAAGTATCAGGTTGTCAAGTATATTCTTTCCTAGATGGTTTCTCAGGTTATAATCAAATCGTGGTAGATAAGAATGATAGATACAAAACAACATTTATCACCAAATGGGGAACTTTCGCTTAACAAAGAATGTCATTCGGATTATCAAATGCTGGAGCTACTTTCCAAAGAGCAATGGATTTTGCATTTAAGGATTTATTAGGCAAATTCGTGGTGGTTTATTTGGATGATATTACAATATTCTCAAAGAAAAAAGAAGATCATATTAATCATCTATAACAAGTTTTTGATAGATGTCGTGAGTTTGGTATTTCATTAAATCCTAAGAACTGTATCTTTGGGGTTAAATCTGGAAGTTTATTAGGCCATATGATATGTCAAAAAGGAATTGCCATAGACAATTCCCAAATTCAAGCAGTACAGAATATTGAGCATCCCACAAGTAAGAAATCTCTTAGATCTTTCTTTGGTAAGGTAAACTTTGTGAAAAAGTTCATCCCCGGGTTTATTGAAATTACTAAGCCTTTGATGCATATGCTAAAAAAGGATTTCCAAGTAGACAAAACACTAGAATTAGAGAGAGCTTTATTAGAAATTAAAAATTCTATACAAGAGGCTCCATATTTGGTGAAGCCTAGGCTAAAAAAAGATTTTTGATTATATTCTTTTGCTTCAAATGATTCTATCGCTGCTGTTCTAACACAAAAAGATGATGAAGGTCAAGGTGAACCAATTGGATTTTTTGGGTATCAGTTAAAAGGTTCAGAATTAAATTATTCAGACTTAAAGAAATAAGCATTTGTAGTCATCAAAGCACTTCAGCATTTTAGATATTATTTGAAAATTTCATTAGTCCACATTATGCTAATTGAACCCACAGTCAAGCGATTCCTAGCCCAAAATGAGATTGGATTAAAAAAAGGAAAATGGCTTATAAAGTTGCAAAGTTTTAGATTTTCATTGGAAATATGAAAAATAATTAAGGGAATCGGTTTAGCCAAGTTAATGACCAGAGAAAGTGAAGTATGTACACTTGACACCCATGAAGAGAATTGGTATGATGAAATTCTCAAATTTCTTAATAGAAGGAAAACCCCAAATAATTTAACTGCAAGTTAAAAGAGAGCTTTCTTTAAAAAAATATGAAGATTCATTGTTAAAGATGGTATATTATATAGAAAGGATTTTTGGGGAGTTCTATTGGAATGTGTTCATAATGATCAAATTAGTTTCATTTTGGAACAATTCCATGATCATTTGAATTTATTTTATGAATCCCCTAAGTTGACTATGTAACATATACTCCGATATGGATATTATTGGCCTTCCATGTATCAAGACATTAGTTTGAAGATTCAAAAATGCTATAAATGTCAAATTCATGGG
>MNCI01003833.1:32804-47774 GCA_015680685.1 Gnetum montanum
TTTTTGCAAAAATTTATTTGTTACAAGTAGGTATTATAAGGACTGCATAGACTCGGCAATTGAACAAAATAGGAACTCTCAACAACTCATAGTACTTGGCAAAGTTGGCTAAATCTTTTTAAGATAAGTCATTTGTAGTTTACACACAACCCAATATTTTCATATTTCATAACCACACACCACAATAGCACACACACATATTCACATTAACTACTGAGTCTATTTGGAGGTATTTGGGCCTTGGTGTTGTCAGAAGACCAACAAGCACCTAAATCCTATTCAAGGACACTTGTTGGTGGTTGCATCCCAAACGGTCACCAACAAAAGGTCAACAAAGCAAAGATGACCATGGAAAAAACTCCCTCACAAGCATTCTGATGAGGGACCTTGCTAAGCCTCACCTTTACCATTTTCCTAAACCTCCTTCTCCCCTCAGCTTAACCCTTACTCTTTCCCCACATAATCAATCCAACACTATCAATCATAGCTAAGCAACATCTTTGCGATTTTCGAAGAGCAATGTTAGCATCTTATCTTTTGTGGTGTTTCATATTCTTTGTCAGTGTCTCTCGGGTCCATCCTCTAGACATTGACAAAGAGGGGCCATTGAAACACCCTAAAAATTCAAGATCCTCTTGCTTTATTAGGGTCTTGGAATTTAGGCAAGGGATTTCCACAAGTGTAGCATCATGGTAGCTTGGTAGGAAATGAATGCTCTAAGTTTAGACTATCCAGTTTGGCAAATTTTCTACTTCCAATGTTGATAGGCCTGACAGGCTCTCTAGCCTACGCACCTGGATAATTCATCCAGCTAACAGCCTACTCAGAAACCATGCATGGAGTTGTCGACAGTGGTTAGGCTACATAAAATAGTTTAGCAAGTTTTCTAGTAAAGAAGTTTGCTACGCTATGCTACACTATGTAGCGTAGTAGGCCTCAGAAGATAGTTGCTCAAACGATCGAGTACAAACTATTGTAGAATAGATTACTATGCTATGCTACACTATGTAGCGTAGCATAGCATAGCAAAGGCAAGAAAGAAAAGGCCCAACTCACCTAGTGATTCCAATTGCACTCGGTAAGAACTACAGCCTTAAAAACTAGTTGCCTTGCTCAACTTCAAGTCCTTCAACAAGATCTCTTACTAGAAAATGGCGGATTGGACAAAGAAGCAATATTTTCCAGGTGCTATGCTATGTCATGCTACATAGCGTAGCATAGTATAGCGACAATGCAAGAGCAGCAAGAAATAATTCAAATGCAAGTTCAGCAAGTGCATAGGCTCCCCTTCGTAAAGGAAAAAGTTGTAGCTATTAACATGGTTAAAACACCAGACAAGTATTTACAACTTCAGCATGAGTCGTAGATAAAGCTTGTTGCTCTGCTATGCTATCCTACGTAGCGTAGCACAACATAGCAGAAATGCAAACTAAACAAAGTGCTTCCAAAGTTAACCCAATGTGCACCAAAAATTCCAATAGATGTAGTTAGCTTCAAATGCAAACTTTCCTTTCAAACTGGTGGCTACACTGTGCTATGCTACATAGCGTAGCATAGTGTAGCAGACTGCTAAGCTACATAGCATAGTAGGTAGGTATGCTACTTTAGTGTACCTCATTCCTCATCCACGTTATTGGCATATTTGACTCTGGCACCTCCAGTTTTGATAGTGTAATTGCAGTGTGGCAGGTTCATGATCGGCTTTGCATGTTTATGTAGTATGGACACATTAGCATTCCATGGGTCCAGGACATGTGGCATCTAAACTACATTTCTCACCTACTGTTGGCCCTATAAATACCTTGATGAGAAACACTCATGGGGTTGCCAATATTAAGCATTGTTGGCAAATTTTGGGTAGGTTGGACAAAAATTTGGTTGGAAAACTTATTTGGGCTTGGCCATTTTGAGCATTATTGGAAACTTCAAGCATTGTTAGCATTTGTTGTTGGAAAATTAGCAAAAATTAAATAGTTAGCATTTTTTCTTGGTATTCTGTTAGCTCCTTTCTACTACCTTTGTAGCACTTTACATTGTTGGCTTTTGAGTCCACATTTAAGAACCTAGTTGGCCTACTTTAAACGCTTTGGTTACCTTTGGGATCTCTATGCTTCCTAGTGTCTTGCAACCAATTATATCCACTTCAAAAAAGTAGAGCTGCAATCTTGAGGAAGTGCATTTTCTAACTCTCATTTGCTTTAAATTCCTGCTCATTATTATTGCATTTTACATTGTTTTTCACTTCGTTGTATTTAGTAATTATCATATTACGTTACAAACATCACTTTCACATTACAAGTTTATGAAAGGTTAAGTGACACTGACTAGGTCCCTGTCTGATCGACCAAACAATTCAGGGCACCCTATTTCCATTTTTATCCAACATGACCCTCACATAGATCCAGGGTTAAAACTGTACGCCCGATGACCTCTCGGTTTTTCCAGTCATCTATGTTTTCAATCTCTACAATCATCATCATTTATTTGATAACATTGATGATTTCCTTTGCTACCCCTTCATTCATAGTGGGCCTGACGATCATCATTGTTTTCTTGGTATTCTCCTTTATCATGATTGTTCTTTCTACGACATTTGGAAAAACTAGAAAATGAAGAAAAATATGTAGATGAAGAGGGTGAAGATGGAGGAGAATTGCCACCACCATGGTGTCTAACAACTCCTCTATGATTATCATGGCCATGTTCATTAGTTTTCCTATCATCTTAATGTTTATCTAAGCCCCTTCCTTGACTTCCATTTTTACCTAAACCTAGATTGTTGATAGTGGACTACAAATTCAAGGTTGCACCCCCGTCACCACTAATGAGGGATGGAAAATATTTATGGTGAGAGATCCTAGAGGGAGCATCCTAATTGTCATTTTGATTAAGCATGAACAAGGGATCAGTGAACCATTTCTCCTTCATAATCTCATGGTACTGCTCCTAGTATCGATCTCTCCTATGTTGTGTTTTAGTGGGATAGTAGTGTCAATAGTCATAATCATGCACAACATACTCCTCTTGAAGATCTTAGATGCCCAATCTCCTAAGAGTTTAAAGTAGCATCTCAAGCACAAATAGATTAAAAGGCATTACAATGTTATCTTCCATATCTTACCATCAAAGTTATTCATCCTGATGTAGGATGAATGTGAAGTTAGACACATAATCATCTGATAAGTATACACCACCTTATATTCTTGAGGCATTGGTGGTTTAGTATCATCACACTTGTGAGAGAAGAAATTTTGCAATAAAAATAAGATATCAGTGTGCTCATGTGATTATATTTATTGTGAGAATGATTTTGACCTTAGCGTTTGTCCATCAATGTTAATGATGTTCACTAAACCTAGACAACACATGTTTCAAATAAAAAGAGTCCTTGACAATGGCAATGATGAGCGGTGAGTAGCCCTACGCTCAACCACATGAATCACTAAGCATTCATGCATGATCCAATCAAATTCCATGGACTCTATGTCTTTTGATACTCTAGCATTTAGGAAGTGAACTTATCGTGACAGTTATTCGTTGTCTTCCCAATTACACTTGTGATGTACAAAGGTATGGTTAAGTGTAATTGAGGTATATGATTTTTATTATTCTATGTTTTATATTCCTGGTGCTTAAAATAGAGAAATGAAGTAATTTAATAGCTAATTTAATTTAACTAATTAATTATTCTATAACTAATCCTAACTTAAGCATCTGGTTCCACTTTCCATATACATCCTAAATGTATACAACACTACTAGGCTACCAAGCATTAAGCGCTGCTAAGATTACCAACTGTTATATGTTATAATTGAAGTGGGCATACTTATGTGTTTAATCTATTTAGCTTAATTAATTAATCAAATAAATTATAATTTAGCATAATTAATGAAAATAGTAAATGCAAAAATAAATCATTAATCTATTCCAAGTGCTACAAGGTTTGATCAAAAGGCTCATCTTTATTTTCATTCACATTAGTGTGCTTTAGCACATTAGTGCTTGAATAAAGATCCATATACTTTCTAACTCCTGCTATAGGCACTTAGAAAAATATTCTAACTCTCAAATGACAAAACTACAAGAGCTCTACTACAACTATGATTTGACCTCCTATATACACAATTGGTGAGTGTGTATTTATAGACTTAATTATGGAGCTACATTGATGGGGCCCCATAAATGTAGCAAACACTATGTAAATGTGGCCCCATCAATGGGGCAACACCAAGTAGATGGGGCTACATCGATGGGATCTTGTCGATGAGGCCATGTTAATGAGGATCTGTTGACACAACACTTTGGTGCTTCATCATTAGGAATTTGAACCATATCTATTAGTTATTTATAGCATATTTTACATATAAATAATAAGGGTGTTACAATTATGAAGCTGAAGTAAAATCCCTTTAAGACTCTAATATTAGCTAGCCTCATTTTAAAATTTTTCTGGATTGTTGACCAAAACTGAGTGGTGGCTAATTTGTGAGTTTACAGACAATGAGAAATGGTGTATTCATTGTTATCTTATAGTGCCTGATCATGAATTATGGTCAAGTCAAAGTATGTTAAGGTGTTAAGAACCATGATCATAGGTCATGGCTAGATCATGATCTCTTGACCAAACGTCATGCTAGCATTATGAAGGATTAACTATGGTTGTGATCGCTTCTAGAACTACTATGGTGTTTCCCTTGTCTTTAGTATGATTCTACCTTAATCACAAGTAATTTCTAACTCATGATTGTCTCACCATTGTTTATGGTAAGGTTGTGATTCCTAAGGATCATTGCCAAGTTGTGGTGCCTTTTATTAGTGTAGATTTATTAGCTTTTTCATCTACTTTTAATTTATGAAGGCCATGAATTATGAAGAGCTTATGGTGGCTAGAGCACAATGTTGATTCTAGCATGCACTTTAGTCAAGAATACCTCATTTAATTTTCATGCTAATGTTATGTAATTTATGTAAGAAGAAGAAATGAATAAAACAAGCCAAAATTCAAAGTTAGTGAAGGCCATGTTTATATATGAAAATGTAAAAATTCAAGTTAAAGAATGAAGATAAAAGATAAAATTCAAAGTTTAGAAGGAGATAAAATGCCACTTTATGTAAAATAGAGACCAAAGCCATGTAATATATATTTGGATTTCCATGTCATATAGGACAAGATAGGAAATTTTATTTATGTTTCCATTTATAAAAGATTGTTGAGAAAATGTAATTAAATAATGCTCCTAATATACTACATCTCTTAAATTTCCATCACAGTTTTCATCAAAAAAAGGCTTAAACCATTACATACAATTATGGCCCCATAATTTAAACATAAATATGTAGTAAGATATGATAGTCAAATATGGTGTAATAATCAGATTAAAGGTGTTACAACATTATTTTTAATTCATCATCATTTTCAACATCTCATCACCATTTCACCAATTATCATCATATCACTAATTTCAATCATCAATAATTCATTCATCTCTTTTATGAATATTTTTTCAACTTATCCCATCATTGGTTCATCAACATCAACAATTTCCTTAAAGAATTTTCACCAAATTCATTGTAGTTCAAGTTTAGAATTTTTCTTGGAAGATCAAAGGTTATTTAAGTAGGATAAAAAAATTTGTCTACAAAATTCAAATCATATAAATGAATTCCTCATCATAGATTATTCAACATCTTGGGGAAACTCCAACAAGTCAAGTGTTGCTTGAATTTATCTTTTTAATCTTTAGAAATTCAAGTTTTTTACAATGCCACGATCTAACCATGACTTATGGTATAGAAAACCACAATTTGTAGTTAGCTTGTGATATTCACAGAATAAAACCAAAATGTTACCATTAATTATGGATATAAATTTCATGATAAAAGGTTAATCATGGCTTTACCAGGACCCATAGTTGTCAACCATAACTCCTGGTATTATTCCCAAACATGTGGTGAAGCCATTTGACAAAATTAGATAGTTCTAAGTGATAACATTCTAATCTAAATTTGACCCTTTAAATGAACTTAAATTTTTTAAGATATATCTTTTTACAACCTTTCCAAAGATCCCAAGATCACCTTAAAACACCAAATAATGATAAAGATATGAGCTTTCAAAGTTGACCTGAAATTTTTATTTTTTATTCACAACCCATGGTTAGGTCATGCTAAACTTACCATGACTCATGATTAGCTTGTAGTGAACATAATATGGTCCATGGCTAGCTCGTGGTAAAGCATCATGATGCATAGTTGGCTTATGGTGAAGTACTACAATCCATGATCAACTTGTGATGGAAGTTCATGACTCATGCTATAATACGATGAATAATATTTTGGCCTTTAATATAATGGAACATTGGCTAGAATTAGGCCTCAAACATGTTCGTTAATCACATGAGACAAATTCATAGAGGAAAATAGTTTTGAGATGAATGGTTAGGTTTGCTTCTTTCTTTAGCTAATTTTTTTATAATAGGAATGCACATAAAGTTCTCAAAAAATGCTTCACAACTTGTGAGGAGTATCTTTGACTCATTTTGAGATCACTTTAAGGGAGTCTTGGCTCTATGGGACTTGGATTCTCAAGCTCATCTTTTGATAGATTGAAATAAAAATTGAAATAAAGTTGAAATGATGACATGATTGAGATAATAAAATAAAAAAGAAATAGATGAAATAACAAAGATGCTAAAATTAATGAAACTAATTTTTTTAATTATATTTATTGATAAACATGAGAGAGATCTATTCATTTAACATTTAACCAAGGAAAAATCATCAAAATAATAAAACTTGAGAGAGAGGAAGAAATATATAAATGAAGGTGATGAGTAGTGAGGTACGCCTATGTCCAACCATGCAAATTAGAAAGCATTCATGTGTGATCCAGTTGAATTCTATGGACTTTATCATTTCCAATGCACTAGTCTTCTAGGAAGTGAATCTTGCCTTAAGGTTAATTGTTGTTTTTCCAATTACACTTGTGATGTACATTGGTATGGTTAAGTATACTTAGTGCATATGATTTTTATCATTTTGTATTTTTCTGGTTTGGTGTTCAAATAGAGATAAAAGTAATTGGATTAACTAATTTACTAATGTCTAACTAGTCCTAAAATAAGCATTTAGTCCCACTTTTTGTACACATCCTGAACCCACATGTCCACTACTAGGTGACCATGCGCTACGCTACTAGGCATACCAAGTGACAAC
The DNA here is from genome assembly GCA_015680685.1 of Gnetum montanum. Classification (NCBI taxonomy): domain Eukaryota; kingdom Viridiplantae; phylum Streptophyta; class Gnetopsida; order Gnetales; family Gnetaceae; genus Gnetum; species Gnetum montanum. The sequence continues at coordinate 40,020 of MNCI01003833.1, forward strand.
ACTGCTGGAATAACCAAGTGAATATGTGTTATGCTTGAACTGGTCATACTTATGTGTTTAATGTATCTTGCTTAATCACTTTGTTAACTTAATTACTATAAACATTTAATAAATAATTGAAAGCATAAAATAAATAATTAAAAACATTAAATGCATAAAAAAATATTTAATCTATCCAAAGTGCTGCAAGGTTTATCAGAAAGCTCATCTTTTTTTTTGCACACATTGTCATGCTTAGGTACAACAATGCTCAAATAAAGATCTGTACACTCAATGACTCCTACTATGGGCACTTCGGGGGAAAATTATAACTTTCAAATGGAAAAACTACAAGAGCTTCATTAAAAATACAGTCTTTATTGCCATAAATGTACCTAGTAAGAACATATTTATAGCCAAAACAAACACTACATCAATGGGGCCTCATCAATGCATGATATAATCCACCAACTAGACCTTGTCGATGAGGCTCGATCAATGAGTCTGTGTTGACAAGGCCCCATCAACGTAGCCAACCAAAGTTGTCTCATCATACCCCCATGATTGAATGAAAACTTGCTCTCGATTTCTTTTACAAAATTAGGAAGGTATGAGATTATTGAATAACTTTTCTCAAACAAAACAGATTGATTGACTTGACAAAAATGGAGTGCCCAGGTGTACAGATCAACACATTACAAGAAATGATGATGTTCAGGAAAGAAAATTAAACACCATGACATAACTTTTCAAAATTTGAGAACATGTTCCTTGATGGCATGAAGTCGAATGAAGAAGATTAGATAGTCCCATATGGTGGTGGCTCTTCAGGCTTTGAGGAACCTTCATTCACTTCATGAACAAGCAATAGTTTAGGTGGCTATTGTACTATTCAAAATAGTCAGTGCAAGGCTAGAAGAAAATGTACGCTGAAAGATCTCTAGATAGATATAGATGACCCTGCCTTCATGTGAGGGCAAGCTGGAAAAACGAAGGTAGAGTGCCTTGGATGGTCTGCACGTAGATCAACCAAGGACTTCCCCAAGTGTGTGCTATGGCCTACACTAGGGTTATTGTTACAAAATGTAAAATAAAGAGCGTAATGCAATGAATGTAGATGTGAAATACAGCATGTAAACGTACAGAGAATGTATTGCAGAAACATGTGATAAAATGGAATAATGTAGACAATGAACCAGAACAACACAATGGAAGGAAAAATGAAACTGTGTTGTATCGATTAACAAAATGTGCACCGATCAAAATATAGTTGTGTGGCTAGATTACAAGTTAGATGTTAAGCTTTGATGTGTGGTGTTTGTAGGCACTAGGAATCATGTGCATCTAGTCTCAAGATTGCTGGTTTTCTTTTTCAAAATTTTTCCACCCTTTGTTTATGCCAATGAACAAGGTATTTATACATTTTTCTAACCTTGGGAGTAGGATTTGCAAATGAGGTCAATGGCTGTGAGGCCCATGAAAAATGGATCACATGATAGTTGTACACGAGGGGACTATGTTCTAGACCAGGTGCACTATATCATACAATGCAAGCTAGCTTATGCTCATGGAATCAGTGTAGTAGATTTACAAGCTTAGATGATGAAGCTTACAATGAAAATTTACAATGAATTCCAAGAGGGATTGACTCCGACTCGCTTGGAACTTCATGGCCCTTTGAATCGATTGCTGCAGGGTGTCGATTTGAGTGGTTTGGCGGTTGTTTGAGGAATCTCTGCTTCATCAAGATTCCCAACATGAGTTGATTTGGTCTTGGTGTGCCATAACATGCGTTTGAAGTGCTTTCATCTGGGCATGAATAGTACTCACACTGATGAATAGTGCTCACATTGGACTCACGCTGTAGCATGACCTAGGCATGAGTTGGGCATGAGCAAGCTGGAATGGTTCATTTCACACCAAATTTTAAGTTTTGAGACCTGTCTTTTAAATGTAACTGCCACCTACCCTTGGTGCAGCCTGCATGTTGATTCTGAGCCTATTTGTGCCTTGATCTGGGTCATTTTGGCAACTCACGCTAGGCTCATGCTGTCAGCGTGACCCTAACATGACTTGGGTGTGAGCAACTGGAAGTGACATATTTTGAGCTAAATTTTAACTTCTAATGCCTGTTCTTTGAAGTGTAACTTCTGCCTACTCTCTTGGATGGCCTGGATGTTGAATTTGAATTTGGATGCTTTCTAGGGTGACCTCAGTGTCAGTAGCAAAATTTGTGCGATTTTGACTTGAAATCTTGGATTCTAGATGCTAAAAATTTGAGTAGTCATCAATGAGCCCTGAGGGGGCTTTGCCTATTCAAATTAGGACCTTTTTAACTTGATTTTGAAGCTTTCAGGGTTGGTTACATTAAGGGCAAGCTAGCTTGACTACATGTGCAAGATGACTTGAGCAAGCTAGATGTGAGTTCCATGCCTTAGATAAGTTTTTTGCCTCTTGAATGCCAAAAGAGCTTGATTCGTTCTTGTTTCAAAGTTTCTAAGCTAAAATTTTGTGGTGTTTCATTGGCCCCTCTTTGTTGACATTTGGAGGAATCTACCCAAGAGGCATCGACAAAGAAGTACAAAACACCATGAACAACCAAGTACCAAGCATTTTTTGTTGGCCCTTGGCTGGATGTCATCACACCATATTCAAAAGTACATTGGATTGAGGGGAGTTCTGTTTAGGGAAGGAAGGTTGTAACTAGGGGGATTAGAGATTGATCAAAGGATGTCATTATTTTAACTATGGGAGAGGACTACTCTCATGTGAATAGGTTATGTCATTGGTCCTTGTCAATAGCTGGGTTTTCAGCAGACTCATAACCAAGACATTGGAGGTGCATTCTTTGGAGAAATGGAACCCTTGTGTTATGTTTAAGTGGGCCCATTGTAAATAGCCAAAGCCATGCGATGATATGCAGCATGATCATTTGAGACACAAGTGTTTTTGCAAGACAATTTCCTTCTCACCTAGGGCTTGTATGAGAAGAGCCAACGATCTTTGGTCTATGATGTCGACGAGGTCATGAAGACCTTTTTCAGGCATTTTTCTCTTTGACCTTTTTTTTTTCTTTCTTTTTAATTTTTTTTCTTTTGTTTTGATTTTTTCTTTTTTTGAGAGCTTGCTTTTAGTGCTATGCTCATGCTCATGCACTTGCATTTGTATCATGTACTATGTATTGTGCTTTGCATTGCAACTGCTTAGAGAATCATAGTGTACAATAGTGTATCAAGAGCTTTGGGTGAGTATTGCATCAGTGAGTTGTAAATGAATAGGATAAGGGGGGCATGATGAGGAAAAGAGAATGTATCAGGCATAGGGAATGTACTTGTGAATGGATTTATGAACCCAGTTTTGAGTGTTAGGAAGAATGTGATACCTCATTGTCATGATGAAGTGCATTTGTGCACAAACGCCTCAAGTGTATCACCTTGTGAACACAACTCCAAGGGGACAAGAAAACCATAAATGATTTAGTTATCTAAACACTTTAAACTTGAATGTAGCCGATGGAATGGAGCCATCATGTGGGGTTTCAAGGTAAACAAAATCTTAAACAGCATTAGTTTCATCCAAGCTTATGTAAAAAATTAGGCGGCAGGTTTTTGGTGAGCACATACATCCAGGTGTAGTAGCATGTCTTTTCAAATAACGCCAAGTTGTTGATGGAGTCACCAGTTTATAGTCTTAGTAGATTGTTGTGGATTAGTTTCACATCATAATCCTTTGGGCATTACCTATTTATCATCATAGCGGACTGTGCATTACTAGTTTATAGTCATGGAAGACTATAAAGAGACAAGCTAGTTTATAGTCTTAGCGGACTTTGGTGAACAAGCGTGGTAGTTTAATGTCATACTAGATAGAGTTATGTAGTGTCAGTTTATTATCATGATACTAGGGCATTCTATGGTGCTATTTTTTAAGTCATAGCTTTAGGACTATTCTATGGTATTAGTTTTAGGTCATGATGCTAGGACTACTACGTACCTTGAGCTCGTCAAACATAGAATGGTTTTAGGTACACGTGATTTGTAGGATTGGCAAACTCATTTCCATCCATGTCAATGAGTTTGAAAGCCCCGTTATCATATGCCTTGATGACTAAGTAAGGTCATTCCCAGTTAGCTAAGAATTTATCTGAGTGTTCATGGACAACCTTGAGAACTAGGTCACCTTCCTTGATTGGCCGCTTAGGTGGATCGTGTTGATGATGTCACCGTTGTTGTCTCTAGTACCATTCAATTTGATCAAGTGCTTGTACTCTTTCTTCCTCCACCAAGTCAAGGTCAACAATGCATAGTTCATTGTTCTAACCTTCATCAAGGAGGTTAGAGAGCATTATCCACAGAGAGGGAACCTGTAACTCCAAAGGTAACACAACTTCAGACCTGTATATAAGGCTATATGGTGTTTTACTTGTGGACATTCAATGCGTTGTTCGGTATGCCCATAATGCATAGATTAATTACTCATGCCATCATTTCTTTCTCTGATTCAACATCTTTTTGAGCACATGATGACCATTTTATTCATAGACTTCACTTGACCATTGCCCTATGGGTAGTAGGGTGATGAAAATCAATGTTTAATACCTAGGCTTTCATAGAAGCTTTTAGTATCCGTATTGCTGGACTGTTGTCCGTTATCAGTAACTATGGTCATCAAGATACCAAAGAGGGTCACGATGTTTTCTAATATGAAATTGAAAACTTGTTTAGACATGGTTTTCCTAAGGGTAATAGCTTCTACCCATTTTGTAAAATATTTAGTCACAGTAATAATGAAGCTATGTCCTACTAAAGATGATGGTGTTATCATCCCAACAATGTCTAATCCCCATTTTTGGAATGGCCATGTGATTTGTGCAATATGCAACTCGTTAGGTAGCACATGTATTAGGTTACCATGCCTTTGGCAAGTGTTACATTTCTTGACCCTGGAGAAGAAATCGTACTCCATGTGTGGCTAATAATAGCCCAAATGTCTAATTTTCATTGCCATTGTTTTGGGTGCTATATGCCCTTCACAAAGTCCTTCGTGAACCTATTCTACAATTGTTTGACCATCAATGCTATTAACGTGCACTAACAGAATTCCTTCATAGGATCTACGACACAAGGTGTCTCCTATTAATGCATATTGCTAAGAGCATTTTTGCACTGCGTCCTTTTGGGCACACATCAAATGTTGTAACGGTTCACCTTGTAGAAGGTACTCTTTTATGTCATCATACCATTCTATCACTTATGTAGTGCTCATGGACGCTATGGGTATTTCATTGAGAGTGTCGGTTATGGTTTTGGTACAATTTGTTATGGAGCTAGGTAACATATGGAACATCTGAGGTGTCATGTTCAAGGCTAGTGTAGCAAGTGCATCAGTGATGGTATTTTCATTCCTAGGAATATGTTGCACATATACGTTGATCAATTATTTTAGTAAGTGTTTAGTCAAGTCATAGTATGGTTGCAAATGAGAAGCTTTACATGCGTAAACCTTTGTGACTTGATTTATCACTAACTGTGAGTCGCCTCGAACTACAAGACCCGTAATTCTCGAAGTTAGTGCTGCTATAAGACCTCTAAGAAGACCTTTGTACTCTACCACGTTGTTGGTACAAGGGAATTTTAGTCGATAGGAAAAGGGACAAATTTCTCTAGAAGGATACATTATGATGGCTACAACACTTCCTCCTTGGGAGGTACATGCTCCATTGAAGTACAAGATTGCATCATAGTTATCAGGCACCGTGTCTATGCTGTTAATATTCTCCTCAAGGAATTTAGTGTTGATTGTCACTTGATCTTGTGTTGGTGATGCAGTCAACTGATTGACTATTACTTGACCCCTAGTGGAGGATTGAAGAACATAACATAGGTCAAACTTTGCAATCATTGCCTTCCATCTAGCTATCCTACTTGATTCATAGATGTTGTTGGTGATAGGTCGAAGCACGTTGTCTTTGCAAATGATATTGACTTGATTGCAGAAGATGTAATGTCACGAATTTTTTAAAGAAAAGATAAGGGCAAGACATAATCTTTCCACGTCATTGTATCATTGTTCATAGGCTACTAAGGTGTGGCTTAACTAGTAAACGGGGATCTCGATTCCATCTTCTCATTTTTGACAAAGCATAGATGCAATGGATGAATCAGATGTGGCGAGGTAGATGTAAAAAGGTTTATCACTTTGTGGGGGATGAACTATCGACAATTGAGCCAACTCCATTTTTATGTTTTCAAATGCTACTTGACGCTATTGAGTCCATTAAAAATGGACATTCTTTTGCAGTAAATGCTGCATGGGTTTCAATTTGTCTATTAATTTTGTGATAAAATGTCTAATGAATTGTAGTCTACCTTGTAGGCCACATAATTCTTTAAGGTTCTTAGGTGGTTGCATGCTAGTTATTGCTTTAATCTTATCGAGGTCTACTTGTATCCTTGTTTCTGAGACTACGAAGCTAAGAATTTTTTCTATTTTAACTTTGAAGATGCATTTCTTTGGGTTAAGTCTAAGGTCGTATTTGAGACAATGTTTGAGTATCAAGTCTAAGTCCTTTGCATGTTGCTCGGTTGTTTTGGACTTGACTACGATGTCTTCTACATAATTGTTGAGAGAATCAAGCATATAATTGCTAAATATGTATGTCATTGCTCATTGATATGTAGCACCTACATTTTTGAGATCGAATGGCATCATTATATAAAAGAACATGCCCCAAGGTGTCATGAAGGTTGTCCTGAGTTGGTGTTCTAGGTTGATCCTGATTTGGTTGTATCTTGAGAATCCATCCATAAAGGATAACAATGCATACCCAGCAGTTGAGTCAATGAGTTGATTGATACTAGGTAGTAGGAAGTCATCTTTTATAGTGGCTATGTTGAGGTCATGGAAGTCAATGCATATGCAAATGATGTCATTCTTCTTGGGGACTACAACAATGTTGGATACCCAATCAACATAGTCAACGACTCGGATGAAACCGGCTTGGTAGAGCTTCGTGATTTCATTACGAACTGCCAATGCTACCTTAGGTTTAACCTTTCGTGCCTTTTGCTTTACTGGTCTAACTTTTTCATTGAGGATGATGTTATGCTAGATGATGCGAGGGTCCAGTTTCGGCATATCGTTATATGACCAAGAAAATGTTTTGATGTTGTTCTTCAGCACTTGTATAATGTCATTGGAAAGTTGTGGATTTGGTAGACTACTTAGTTTTAATGTTTTAGCTTCACCACTAGACATAGTTATGGGGACTTCAATGAGGGGATCTTCAGTGATGTTGTCAACTTCTAAGTCCAAAGTTTTAGTCATATCCTTGGGGCAGTCTGATGTTTCTTGAGTGGATGCCATCAAATTAACATGAAGAGATGAGTTTATATCTAAGGATTCTAGATTAATCACTCTTTTTATGGCCCCATGAGGTCCATTAATAGACAACGTTGAAAAGAGGTTCTTACTATCCATATTCTTGTTCCTGCCAAATTAAACCAAGAGCACCATGAGCAAGATTTTATTGACAAATGAGTTGCTAAATGTAAACTAGCTTCATGTAATTTATGTTCTGATGAAATTGTAGAATGTAGGGGTAGTTTAATGTCATACCTAGACCACATGGCAATTTTAGGCCTTACTGAGGAAATGATATCCTTGTTATATTTTTTTTATGTTATACATAGGTGTATATAATGTTGCAACAAATAAGACTGCCACAAAATATAAGGGTAATCATAACATAGATGAAAATGAAATAGAATAAAATGG
>MNCI01003833.1:47780-128852 GCA_015680685.1 Gnetum montanum
GAGGGGGGGGGGGGCGGCGGTTTAAAAGAAGTTTAAAAGTGAAGGAATGTCATTTATGTCTTTGTTTGGAGGGCGACAACATGACCAGCATGAGAAAACTTCCACAGCATGAGTAGGCTTCACAACATGAGCAGGCTTCATAGTGTGAACAACGTGAGCAGGAAGCAGCATGAGTAGGAAGTGACATGAGTAGGAAGTGGCATGACCTAGGTACAGAGCGTGAGTGGCATTGGCAACAATGAAGGGGAAAGATAAATCAAACCAAATCAAGGGGAAGAAGTAGGCCAGCTCATCATTCGCAGAGGAGAGTGAACAAATGCTTCAACGCCTTCCCCAACCTAAGATTTCATCATGGATGGGGACTCTGTGCAAGTATGTTTTCTCTCACTCTTGTAGTGCAACGTGAGCAACCGTGTAAGCTGTTAGGGATGTTGTTTCGATGGGATTCTAGAGTGAGATAAGTTTGCTTTTGGTGTTGGGTCTCATGGCTTGATTTATTTCACATTATGTAAATTTGGGATATCTGGGCGTTACAGGGTTTTATGGGGCTTGCCATTTTCTGGAATTGTTATTTTTCTTTGGGCCTTGGCTTGAGTTGTAGAGACGTAGCCCTAGCATGCATTTGAATTGTAGGGACGCATGTGTACCCTAGCATGAGTTGCAAGGGATGCCAAAGCCTGCAAGTTTTTTTTAATTTTTGGATGATCGATCAGCGTGGGTTGAGCATGAGCAACCTAGGGTACACCCAGTGTGAGCAGCCTAGGGTATGAGCGTGGATGCAGGGATTAAGAGGGCATGAGTTCCAAATGAAAGTGATTTTTGTTAATTTTTTCTTGGGCATGAGTGCCCCAGGAAACTATGAATTTTTGTCAATTTTTTCTTGGGCATGAGCACCCCAGGAAATTGCAATTTTTTTTCAATTTTTTCTTGGGTGTGAGTGCCCCAGGAAACTGTGATTTTTTGTTAATTTTTGCTTGTGTGTGAGCGCCTCAGGGAAAGCTAATTTTCATGTATGGGATAAAACTACAATTTTGTGTTTACTTTTTTGTGCCTGGAGCAAGTTCTTAACTGCTTCTATAGCATTAGTTGTGCCATTACATGATTTACAGTGTTTGTGGGTTACAACGTGAGCTGCGTTGTGAGTGAGTTCCCTTATCACTTTTACTGCAACATGCACTATAATATGAATTCCCTAGAACTAGCACATGAGGAACCTATTTTTTCGGTGTTGCTGGTTATTTTTCCTCTTTTGTCTTTACTTTCTCAGGTTAGATAGTGAATGTACATGTTTTGCATTTGCACTTGTTTGTTGGTTTACCGTGAGATGAATTTTTAAATGTATCCTAACAAGCATTAAATTCGTCAAATAAACATTAATTCCCTTGTCTCATGGGGTGGTCTTGTATTTGTGTTGAATGTTATTTACTTGTTAGGTTTATTTATTTATTTTATTTTTAGTTTATATGTTTGAAACACCATAAAAAAATCGTGAGTCAGCCTCAGGCAAAGATTCGCAATTCAGGCAAGGGCGCATCTCAGCATTCCAGGGGGGGGGGGGAATAAGACAGAGCAACACCAAGAGGTGCACAACATTGAGTCCTCGACTTCTTATGCAGATGCCTAATCTTTCTATGCTTTTTCTGTTTGCGCTATATCACGCAACGAAGCGTAATGGCGCTTAGCGTAATGGTGTTTCAACATAGTCCGGCATTAGAAGGATAGTTGCTTCAGCATCAGGAGAAGCTTAAGCAGCGTGATATGCAATTTCTTGTGTATTTTGCTAAGTCTTTAGTTCAAAGACAAGTTTATGCTCTGTTATGCACGGCAGCGTAATAAGCTCCAGAATAGTCAAAGGCAAAGTCTAAGACAATGCGACTGCTCAATCATACGCTCATCACGCAATGGAGCGTATCGCAACATATTGCGTTGCCAAACTAGACATTGTTTACGCTTCATTACGCGTGGTTGTGTAAGCGAGCGTAAAACGAATTTAATTCCATTGTTCCCATGTTACGTTACGCTCATACAAGCAACACAGCGTGAATGAGCGTAATGTAACCCAAGACAGTTGAAACATGCCCAACGCGCGTCTCTTCTTCACACGCACAATACACGAACAAGCATGTTGTGCGTAATCAGGAAGTTTGACGCAAAATTAGTCAAGTCAACAGTACCCGAAACACGCGGGAGACACATCATCAGGGTTGCACCTTTTCCATGGAGCGTCGCAGCTTATAAATACCCTAGTTGACAAAGATACAGGGGTTGGCAAATCAGAGAAGCAAAGGCATTTTTTCTGAGCACCAGAGCACTTATCACTTTTGGAGCAGAGATACAGAGAGCAGCGCCTCGGAAATTGTTGATAGTATCACCTTGCAACAGAAACAGAGCACAGTTCACTTTGAGCGCTGGTGACAGGAGTAATCATTCTGCTGGGAAGACTCTATTGGTCAGAAACAGTTGATCGGTAGACGTTAGAGCTTGGCCTTCCTTGCATCTCGGCTTTAGCCCACGAGGTAGATCAGACTTCTGTTTGGACCGTTTTGCTTGTTTTTTTGTGCTTGCTTCACATCCAATAATCGGGGATTCCCCAGTGTAATTTCTCATACAAAATATACATTTTTTCGAGTCAAAGCACGAATCTTGAAACTACGTGCTTCTCTTATGCCAGCCTCCTTTTATCGTGTTTAACGTTATCACCGTTGCGATCCATCTACATCGTTTACTCCTCATTTTACGATTCCTCAGATCAGATCGTTTTCATGAAATATTCATCGGTTTACTGATTAGTAAGTCCCTGTTTGATCGACAAGACCGTTCAGGGCGCCGCGGATTCGTTTTTCCAGCATAGCCCTCGCGCGGATCCGTGGCTTAAACTATGTACAAGGAATTTGTTCGGTATTTTCCAGCTGTCGACGTTTTCCATCGTTACAATGTTTTACATGTTTTAAGTTACTTACCTAAGGTTCTGGCTCTATGCAGGGGACCTAAGCCTTTTCTCCTTGTGGTTGAAGTTGTTGGTGTGCTATCTTGGTTTGGACCTTTGGAACTAAACATGCCTAGTTATGACATGTAGATCGAGGCACATGTAATATGGTTTTTTTTTAATGTTGTTGCATTTTTATCATTTATTCTGCATAATTTCAACATTGTCATATGGTCTCATTTGAGTGAGCAGCTAACTCGTGATATTGTTGAGACCATGTTGCCTGGCTCAACATGAGGCATGTTAGCTTTTGTTGTTGACATAGATGAGGGACCATATGTAATTGAGGGGGATGCTCTTGAAGGTCCTAGATCTACACGTACTTTGACTCGTGTGTGGAGATTACTATCTTGCAGCCATTACAATAGTAGTAGCACATTGCTTCTAGCCTACCGTGTACATACACTATTCCAAAATCCACCTGAAACAGTATACAGAGTAGAAAAGTATGTTCTTTTATACTTGTATTAAATTTGGTTCCTTTAGCATTATATCATTACTTATGTATGAATACTTTTTCTTTTCCAGGCCCCTTTTTGCTGAGCATGGATTGCATGAGGATGATCGTGGGCTTGCCTTAGCACGTATAGCCTTAGAGGCATTTATGATGGTCCCCACTCTTCGTGCTATAGTGCTAGGCTAGACCAAGGATGCTATTTTCAATTATCCTAGGCAATTCTCTAGGGCCCTTGAATGTTGTCAAGTTTGTGGTTGGCTGCATAAGGATTGGTCCCGTGATGGGCCTATTTTTCCTCAAATGGTTGATCTTGCAGCAAGTGTGCCTACTCCGTTTGCTAATGGTAAATGATTGTATTCCAGGCTTGGTTTTCATTTTTGTTACATCATTTCTTATCATATTTGTAATTTTTGCTCAATGTATTCTATGTCTTTTCTACAGCAGTCATTCCCCTTAATGAGGTTACCATCATATCTGGATGTACTGAGGCCACTCTCTTTATGAAGTTTGGAGAGATAGAAGAGTCACAAAGGTGGCTGCACAAGAAGGCATCTGAACAAATCATCATCCATCTTACAAATGTGGGCTTGATGGACCTATTTACTGCCTTGACTCCTAGCATTCCTATGACCAAAATGGTTTCTATCATTGACTCTTTTAAAGATGATGTCTCCTATTTTACTACATGAGTTCGGGGAGTTAAGGTGTCTTTCCACCTCACCGCTGAATTCTTTTCCAACCTTTTCAGCGTGGCAATGGATGGTGATAAGGTGGCAGTGGATAGAGGAACTAGAGAAGGTCATGTGATTAAGGAACTTGAAGACTGGCTAGGTGTACCATGGGGTGCTAAGGGTTTTGCCATGCAAGATGATACTCGCTTGATGAAGGTAAATTTTCTATACCCGCTCTTTAGAGCACGAGCATTCCCTAAGTCTCTTTCCCAAGAAAGAAGTCTTGGGATTGAGTCTACACGTGTTTTGCGCTCAGTCTTGGAGACTGGTATGTGCTAAAATTGGGCACAATTCCTTGTATTAGGCCTACATGGAGAGATCATTAGGCTACGTTGCAATGTTGATGCTAAGTCCCACGTTACCTTTTCCTTTTTTGCGGGCTATCTCCGTAGGTTTGCTGAGTTCTTAGTGGTCTATGGGGATAACCATTCTGTGTTAAGAGATCATTCACAATTGTCTCACCCCTGGATCCGTCATCTATTTAACACTAATAGATCCCAAGATCCACCTGAAGGCATTGAGGAATCAGTCTCTATCACAACAAGGGGTGCAGCCAGTCATTCCCATCATTCACGTGATAGCTTGGGGTTGGAACCACCTAAACTGCACACAACTGTTAGGAGAGCTAAGCACTTGATTCATGAGACTGTCGGGAAGGCCAAGGCTAAGGTTAAAAAGATTGAGCATCCAAGAGAACCTGTTATAGAGGTGAGACCATCAAGGGCAAAGAATATTCAATTCATCTTGCCAGGAGTGGATAAGTATTTTTATTTTTTTTCTTTAAGTGTTTTTTTCTTTTTGAATTTATTTGCTTACTTAAATCTTCCTACCTACTATGTCATGCTAACTTTAGATTTATTGGTGTTAAGAGAGGATACTCATGAGAGGGAAAGGGAAGAATTAGCTCTAATGGGTGAGCCTAAAATGATTATCACTGAGTGTTATGAAGAGGAGGAAATGAGAGAAGAAGCAGTTGGGGCTATTCCCATCTTGCGGGAAGAGGATGAAATGGATACCATGGGAGTGACACTTGAGGAGGCTTTAGATGCCCTTAAGCATTCAAGCGAGGATAAAGGTGTTTTTGATGGTTTCTTTGATGGGTCTCTACACCTTGGTGATCCACCTAAGTTGACCAGCAAAGGGCTGCTTGGTATGTCTTGTTAGTTTGACCCACATTTCGTATCTTCTTAGCTTTGTACATTTTTTTGATTGTCATGACTTTTCGTAACATTAGAAATGGATGCTAAAGTGCTTCAAGCACATGCATCTCAAGCTGATGGGTCGAAGTTAGAGGCCCCAGTTGAGGTGTCATCCGATATAGATTCAACATCCACCAATCCATTGAGGCTATGGCATGAGATGCCTAATAATGTAGACTTTGTTACTAGCATCGTCAATGATGTTGTTGCTCATCTATGATAGGCTCATCCTAAATTAGGTGTGTACTTTATACCAAGGGCTTGAGTTCATTGTCATTTTGCATCTATTGGAGATCTCTTATTATCTCATGCATGTAACATTTATACTTGTAGGTGCGAAGCTTCAATGGAGTCCTTCTGAGGCTACCCATATTGATGGTCTCCCAGAATTACCCAAAGATATTGAGAAGATCCCAAGAGGGATTTATGATGCGGTTTCAAGTTGTGTTGTTCCTAATTCCAAGTCTCTCTAGACATGCAGGCGCTCAATTGAATAGCTATTACTTGAAATCCAATCATTCAAGGAAAATTTAGCAAAGATGACAGAGGAGAGGAATGACTTGCAAGCCCGTTATGATTTTCCTCTACTAGATTAGTAGGTGATAGTACCTAGCGCACATCTAAGATCACCTATGCATGTTATTGGGTAGGCTTGAATAGCAAGGTGAAGGTGATTTGGGATCTAGTTGAACAGAGGGCCCAGATGGATTTGTTGAATAGGAAGTGCCATGACTGGAAATCCTTTGCATCCAAAGTATGTAAATGGGGCCAGGATTAGAAATATCATAAGCACCAATACAAAAATTATTGAAGGAGGAATCAGTTGAACATCGTCGGTTGGAGATGTTCATGGAGGGGTTAGGCTTGTGCTCTTCCTATGACAAGTTTGTTGAGTGTACAGAAGTGGAGGGGTATCCTGAGAGATCCATCACCACTGCCTTTGGGGAAGCTTCAACAAGTATGTTCTCTCTTGAGCACCCTTCCTAGTCTTCAATGGACAAGGGTAAAACCGTAGCCAATATTGACCTCCGACTTGAGAAAGACTAGGCATGCATGCCCAAAGAAGAGATTCTACGGTGCTTGGAAGCTAATCTCAGGCCTTCTTCTCCTGTGAGTGTTTTAATCTTGTATCATTTTATTGCTTTTAATCATCTTTTTCTTTTTAGTAAATTTTTTTGTTTGTGTTTACTTATTTTTTTGTTTTGTTTTCCTTTTCTTGATAGGGACGTGGTGGTGGTGAGGCTGGCCCCAGTGGGATTGGAGCTAATGATGTAGAGGAGTTTGGGGATTAGCCCCTCTCCTAATACTAATGCATGGTTTAGCTTGTTAGTCTTGTCATTTTTTTGACTTGCTATTTTATCTTTTAGTTTTTTGACTTGTTTTGTTACTTTTGGAATATGTGCAGACAAATGTAACATGATCATGGTGTAATATGTCATCATCCTATTACCATTTTAACACTCCATATTACATATATTTATATAAATTTTTCTTTCTTTTTTGAATTTATGTGTGAACTTGAATGTAAACTGGAATCATGTCTGGTAAAAATAAAATAAATGAACATTGTAACTTGCAAAATGTAAATGATAATGATGTGGCGAAGTTTTGGTAAACTAACAATGTACTGTACTCTAGTTTAAATCCATTTCAGGCCATGCGTATCAGTTTAAAGTCATGATGGACTATTGTATCTTTGTCAAAGAAAGGGAAGAGATTGTGGTTGTTTCAGTAAATCTTAAAAGGACCAGCCATTTCTGACCATGGCTAGTTTAACATCATTGTGGAAACTTGGTAGTTTAACGTCATTTTGAACGCCTAGTAGTTTGTATTAGCTGTTGATCTATTTCTTTAATTTTTGTAATTTTCTATGAAGGGTGGGACATGTAGGCATGATCTTGTACTTACCATCTCCCTTGCTGGATACGTCAAATGGTAGTTTTGACCAAGGGACATCTGTGGGAATGGCTCCTATGTCTACATCTTTTGATGCTTCCTCTATTTTAGGAAGGTCGCAGGTTGGAGATTAACCATTGTCTAGTGCTTCACTAGTGTTGTCTTGCTTAGGTTCAGAGAGTTCAACCTTTAATCATTGGTTCGTTTCTACGTGTGAGGAAGTAAATGATGTTGTTGCATCCCCGTGTATGATGATTTCACCACCCTCATAGGGTAGGTGAATTTCTTGATGGATTGGTGATGATACAACTTTTAATTGAGCTAACCAAGTTTGTCCCAAAATCAAATTGAACCCCAACATCTCATCAACGACTACAAATTTGGCCAATGTGGGGATCCGGTCCCCTACTATGAAATCCAAGGTAACCATGCCTTTTACCATGACACGAGAACCACTGAAAGATTTCGAGAATGATGTTGTCATTGGCTGTATTTTTTCCACGAGGCCTAGTCGTTCAATGACAGGGAAAGGTATTACATTTTTTCTACTTCATCATTGACATGCACCCTATGTATCTTAAATTGGTCAATTTGTATCGTTATAAACATAGGGGCGATAGTGGCCTCTCCAATTTTTTTGTCTCATTTAATGTCATTGGCATGAAATCCTAGAGATGTGGACCTTGATTCTTGATGTGTAGATAATACAACATAAATAGATGATTCATTTGCATGAAAGCCTTCACTAATAGGGATTGAGGTCAACATAAGTACTAGAGCTTCCCTATGTACCATGGAGGTCATTACCATGTCATATAGGCTTAGAGAGATGTCCTTTTGCTTTAGGGCCTATGTAACCTGGGTTAGGGTGTTGGCCAAGTCTTTGCTATTTGGAATTGTTTTATCTATTGAGACTTGATCCATTTGACCCAACATTTGTATCTCTTGTGGGAGAGTTTTCGTGTTATTAGCTGTAGCTGATGAGCTTGGGACACTGGACACTCCCGAGTTCTTATCTTAATGACTTGTGCTAGGATGATTAGTAACTAGAACCATAGGGACAACATTCAATGGTGTGGGTTTTGGCGGTCCTAACTCATGACCATTATGTTCTTTTGCCAAACGTTCCCTGGTCAGTCTTTCGGCGAGGCGTTCTTGCGAGGGTCATGGGGGAACTATTGGGGGTGGTGCATCGGAGTGTTTTGGAACTTGGATTACAAATGGAATAGGTTGGGCTCGTGATGGCACGTTTGCTATTGCAACTATTGGGTGTACTTAGATGACAAATGGTTTTTATGGCATAGGAGGTGTATGTGTGGCAAACGGATCTTGTGGAGGTGTTAGTGTAGGTATGGTTTTAGTAGGCACATGAATCATAGAAGGCTTTCATGGGATGTCTTTTTCATTGCCAATATGGATGGTGTTAATCACATAGGGTGACTCTTTGGTGTTAAGAGGATCTTTGTAGACCCCCATAGTCTAATTTTGAGGTCTTACTGGGTTGGCTTCGTCAAAGACTATCTCACCTCTATTAATCATATGTTGTATGTCTTGTTTTAGGGTGAAGAAATAATCAGTTCCATGTCCACATAGTGGGTGATACTCACAGAATCTTTCTAACCTGAAACCTCTTGGAACAGGGGGTTCATTAGCTTTTGCCAATGTTGGGTTTTTAACCAACTCATAGTATTGATCATGTCTTTGAGATACTACAGGAGACATCTGCTTATGTTGAATCAACCCAGCCTTTAGAAGTTGGTCCAGTAATTGTGAACGCTTCATAGGTAAGGGTGTGTATTGGGCAGGGTCTTTTCATTCAAAGCTATGAGTATGACTCGCGTTAGCAATTTGGGCAGAGGAGGGTTCAGGTGTAGGAGTAGGCACGGTTCTTTCATGACTAGTGGGGGCGATGGGTTATTTCCCTTTTTGCCTTGCATTGTTGGGTTGAAATGTCTCTGCCACTGCTGTGACTGTTGTTTTAGACTTATCCTTATCTTTCTTTGTATGTTGGCTTTTGAAAGTTAGGTAAGATGGGTCATGACTTGTTTGTGCTGCCTCCTCTATGTTTTTGATTTGGAAGAATGCTTGGCTCAAAGTACGAGCATTCAGATAATAAAGTTTTAACTTAACGAAATCATTCACAGTGCTCTTGAGGATTGTAAGTAAATACATTTCCGAGATAGGCTCATGAAGTTCGTTAAGGGTGATGCTCCATCTTTGGATTAATTTTTGTTGGGCTCCAATGGTGCTTGTTTTATTTGGATTATACTATCTAGTGTGGCTTCAGGCTTCAAGTTATACTTAAAACGGGTAACTAATTGATGTAACAAATCCTCCAAAGAGGATATGGAGTTATGTGGTAGGGCTCGATACCAGTCTAAGGCCCTTCCAGTTAAATCCATGGCGAACACATATAGGATTGCATGAGGCCATGCTTGAAGTAAGAGACACTCTAATTGGAATGTCACTAGGTGAGCATTCAGATCCCCTTCTCCATTATACTTGGTCAACTACGGCAATGAAATTCCTTTTGGTAGAGTCAATGGTGGCACTGTAGAGCTAATCGGATCATCCTAATAAAAATTGATCACCTTGACTTCTTCAGTGTTTTCCATTTTAAGTCTCTTTACTTCATCAGTCAACGCTTGCATCATTTTTCTAGCCTCTACCCATTCTTGGGCACAAGGTGGACCAACTGGTTGATTAGATTGAGCATGATAATAGTTAGATTGTTGTGTGATTTGTGGGAAGGATAACTGTAGGGTAGTTGATGGTTGTACTTGAGGGATAGTCATGGATGGAATTGTAATAGGTGGTACACTATAATGAGCTGGTTGATGTTGTTGAATGATAGGCATAGGCCACTACCTAGTTACAAGTTATGAGGAAACACCCTGAACCTATTGAGTTGAAGTAGTGAAGGGTGTTCCTTGGATTTTCACTCGTGGTATATAATGAATAGATGTAGAAGCAGGTATTATAGATGGCATCCCAATTGTTTGGGATGGGAAGGTCACTCCTATACTAGCTTGAGAGGAGAGTTCTTGGGGTTGTACTCGTAGAAGAGGGGGTAATGTGGTGACTGGGGCAATAATAGGGATGGGCGCATTGAATTAGGTGTTGGTCATAGGGAAAGTAGGCATAAGGCTAGGTGCTTCCTATTGAAAGATAGGTGCTTGAGTGCTTCTAAATGCATGAATAGACATGGTCTCTCCTGTAAAAGGGTGGAATAATGGGTTTGCATAAGTATGAGGACTGAGAGTGTGGTATGAATCCCCATGTTCTAATTGAGCCACGAAGTCATCTTCCTCATCTCTGTTTTAAGGCTTTACAGTGGGTTGCAACAAGGTTTGATTCCTTGCCATGAGGAGCTATGATATGAGTTCATGGTAGGATTCAGAGAGGGGAATTATGTCATATGTTGAAGGGATAAAGTTATGGCCCCCTTTATAGATGAGTTTGTACTGTTATTTTGCTTCCATTCTCATGTAATCAATGGGTAGGTTAGCTTGGATATTTACGCAGATGAAGTTGTATTGTTCCAAGTTGAGAATTGTATAGGCAAGTTCCTTGCCTTGTAGCCTAACTGACCAACAAGTTGGCCTTGGAGGGTTCATCTCTCCAATGGTGACTATGGGTTCAGTTGTGCTCACAGGATTTAAGATTTTGGCATTAAGGTCAGAAACGGGCAATGTTTCTTTGATCTAAGAAGATTCCATGTGTGTAACTGGCTTGACTAGATGAATTTATGTAAGCAGCGTATGCAAGCTAGCTTGAGCAAGTTGGGCAGCATGTGCAGTCGAGCTTGAGCATGCTGGGTGTATGCAAGCTAACTTGAGCAAGCTAGGCAGCATGTGCAGCTGAGCTTGAGCAAGATGGGCATATGCAAGCTAGCTTGAGCAAGCTGGGTAGCGTGTGCAGCCGAGCTTGAGCAAGCTAGACGACATATGCAAGCTAGCTTGAGAAAGCTAGGCAGTGTGTGCAGCATGTGCACTTTTATGAGGGAGGTACATTGTACAACATGTCTATGCTTAAAAATATAGCATGTGCACACTGGGATCAAAGGCACAGCATGTCTACGTTGAGGACAACCCACAATGTCTGAAGATAGGGAACAATGTCAAAAGACAAGGCAGAATGTCTGAAGACAAGGCACATCGTCTATAGGAAGAACACAACGTATAGGGAAGAAGGTAATGTCCAGGGGCAAAGGATAGCATGTGGACACTGAGGGCCATGTATGAACGTTGAAGAGGGTGCAGTGTATGAACGTTGAAGAGAGTGCAACATATGGATGCTGGAAAATAGGCAGCGTATGGACACTCGGCCATGGATAATTGGCAGGAACTAGACATTGGACTCTGGATGGTGGATAGTGGGGAATGCAATGGCATGTGTACAGAATGTAAATGAAGGTTCAAGCCCTCCTTCTAGCATCAAATTCTATATTGTTTGAAATCATCAGTGCAAGGTTGGAAGAAAATGTACGTTGAAAGATCTCCAGAGAGATAGAGAAGACCCTGCCTTTGTGTGATGGCAAGATGGAGAAATGAAGGTAGAGTGCCTTGGATGGTCTACACGCAAATCAACCAAGGACTTCCCTGAGCATGTGATATGGCCAACACTGGGGTTATTGTTATGAAATGTAAAACGAAGAGCATAATTGCAACGAACGTAGACATGAAATAGAGCGTGTAAACGTACAAAGAATGTAGTGCAAAAACATGCGATAAAAAAATAATGTAGATAATGAATGAGAATAGCATAATGGAAGGTAAAATAAAATTGTGTTGTGTTGATTAACAAAATGTGCACCAGTCAAAACATAGTTGCATGGCTAGATTGCAAGTCAGACATTAAGCTCTGGTGTGTGGTGTTTACAGGCACTGGGAATCACGTGCGTCTGGGCATAGGATTGCTAGTTTTCTTTTTCAAATTTTTTACCCCCTCCCCTTGGTTATGCCAATGAATAGGATATTTATACATTTTTCTAGCCTCAGGAGTAGGATTTGCAAATGAGGTCAATGGCTATGAGGCCCATGAAAAATGGATCACGTGATAGGTGTACACAGGCGGACTACGTTCTAGACTAGGTGCACTGTATCATACAACACAACCTATCTTATTCTCATGGAAGTAGCGTAGGATCTTGAAAAGCTTAGATGATGAAGCTTACAATGAAAATTTACAATGAATTCCAAGAGAGATTGACTCTGGCTCACTTGAAACTTCATGGCCCTTTGAATTGATTGCTACAGGGTGTCGATTTGAGTGGTTTGGTGGTTGTTTGAGGCATCTCTACTTCACCAAGGTTCCCAGCATGAGTTGATTTGATCTTGGTGTGCCCTCAGTATGTGTCTAAATTACTTTTGTCTAGACATGAATAGTACTCACGCTGATGAATAGTGCTCACACTGGACTCACGCTGTAGCATGACCTGGGCGTGAGCTACGTATGAGCAAGCTGGAATGGTTCATTTCACACCACATTTTGAGTTTTGAAACCTATCATTCAAATGTAATTGCCACCTAACCTTGGGGAAACCTGCATGCTGATTCTGAGCCTGCTTGGGCCCTGATCTGGGTCATTTTGGCAACTCACACTAGGCTAACGCTGTCAACGTGACCCCAGTGTGACCTAGGCATGAGCAACTGGAAGTAACACATTTTGAGTTGAATTTTAACTTTTGATGCCTGTTCTTTGAAGTGCAACTACTGCCTACTCTCTTGGGTGGATTGGATGCTGAATTTGAGTCTATTCATGCCATGATTTGAGTCACTTTTGATAGGTCACGCTAGGCTCACGCTGTCAGTGTGACCTCAGTTTGACCATAGTGTGACCTCAACGTGACCTAGCCAAAATGTCATGTTTCATACCCGAATCTTGATTTTTTGGAGCCTGTGAACAAGTAGAACTATTGCCTATCCCTGGGGATTGAGTTGATGCTGAAAATTGTGCTTGGGATTGCTTAATTTGACCTATTTTTATTTGGTTACACTGGGCTCATGCTCTAGCATGACCCCAACATGACCCCAACATGGCCATGAGTAAATAAATCATGTGATTTTGAGCTTAATTTTCGAGGTTTTGGAGGTCGAGAGCTGCAATGAACATCAGTGAAGCTCGATGGGGAGTCCACATGCTCGAATTCAGACTATTTGGACTTGATTTCAAGGCCCTGAAAGTTGGTCAATCTATTCTCATGTTGTACTCATGTTGGCCAGCATGACCTCAGCATGACCTTAGCCTGAGTAGCAAGATTTGT
Source organism: Gnetum montanum (assembly GCA_015680685.1). Lineage (NCBI taxonomy): Eukaryota > Viridiplantae > Streptophyta > Gnetopsida > Gnetales > Gnetaceae > Gnetum > Gnetum montanum. Next base: position 61,315 of record MNCI01003833.1, read on the forward strand.
GCAATTCTGACTTGAAATCTTGGGTTTTGGATGCTAAAACTTGGAGTACTCATCAATGGGCCCCGAGGGGGCTTTGTCCATTCAAATTAGGACCATTTTAACCTAATTTTGAAGTTGTGAGGGTTGGTTATGTTGAGGGCAAGCTAGCTTGACCGCATGCGCAAGCTGGCTTGAGCAAGCTAGATGTGAGTTCCATGTCTTAGACAAGTTTTTTTCCTCTTGAATGCTGAAAGAGCTTGAGTCATTTTTGTTTCAAAGTGTCTAAGCTAAAATTTTATGGTGTTTCAACTGTGACTATCCTGCTATTGTTACAACTTTAGGCAAGACACAAAAAGCATCAAGTAGTGGTTTCATTTTTCCCTTCTTGCTTCCAGGATTGTGCATCATCCATGCATCTTCATTGATGTGGGTTGTGAAACACCATAAAATTTCGAGCTTAGTACTTCTCCAACATGAAGTAGGTCCCTCAGACCCACAGACGACCACGCCTACATCTGGTGTCAAACACAACAACTTCAAAGATCAGATATTTAATTTCACTAAGTATGCATTCCTAGCGTATACACCTAGCGTATATGCTCAAGTTCACATCCACAGCGTATACGCCCGACATCCATAGTGTATATGCCCGAAGTTCACAGCGTAGACGCCCAGCAGGTACAACCGATGTATACACCCAGCATGCAATCCCCGAAGATGGCATGGAAATAACACTCTAGAACAATACTTGGTACAACCCAGTAGCCATCAGCGTATATGCCCAACATCCACAATGTATACGCCTAGCACATCTAGCGTATACGCCCAGGGTATACGCCTAGAGTCTATGCCCGCCTGATATAGCGTATACGCTCAACAAATGTAACAAGTTGTACACTTGTAAATTTTATGCTTTTGCACCCGGTCAATGCACCACGTGTCACCCAACCTATATAAAAACCCCAATTTTTCATTAGATCAGGGGTTGGCAATTTTGAGCAAAAAAAACTAGAGAAGAGCAGAGATGCTAAGAATCAAAGCAGAAAACCATATACGCTGTACAAACCTGTACACTGAGCATACAGCCTCTACACTGTGCCTATAGTGTGAACCAGCCCACAGTCATCCCTGCATCCAGTAGGGCTTTTTGTCCGCCTTGTGGCAAATCCATAATTACGTTAGACCGATACATTGTACTCTCATTTTGAAATGCCATTGTTACATTTTCTTCCTAAAAACTATTACAGTTTGCATTAATTGTTGCATGTTCATTGTTTACGATGTTCTAGATTTATGTTTACGCTGTCTACGCTCTGTTTGCATCAATTACGCTGTTTCAGTGTTGTCTTGCATCTTTCACGCCATTTACATATAACCCAACATATAGCACCTCGGTGTATGTTTGGGGAAATCCTTGCCTGATCCGCATGCAAACCACTCAAGGTACTCTAACTTTGTTCATTCCAGCTTGTCCTTAGGTGAAGGTAGGGTCTTCTGTGCATGTCCTGTGATCCCCCGATTTCTGTTTCTTTCCAGCTGGAGACCGACGATTTCGAATAGTACAGGTTGGAATGGGCACATCCTAGGGACATGGGATTATTAGAAACAACTCTTTTACATTGATGAACCAAAAAATGAACTATTTGCATTCAATGTTGAATACCATGACTTTGTTCTTTAGGTCCTAGTAGTCATTCTTTCGCTTGGCTAGCTTCTCTATGATTGATCGTTGATCTCTAAACCATGCTCTAAGAACTTTGAGTTCAGCATTTGTAGTCTCAAGCTTCTACTTGGTGTCTTTATGGTGCTTGAACTTGGCCTCTTATAAAAAATACAAGCTAGCCACTTGCTTCTCCAACTTTAACCATGACTGTTCACTAGTCAACATTGTGAGGCTTACATATCGAAGATTTTCCAACTCCATATATTTTATCATTTCTTTGTTTTACAATTCATTTACGTGGATCTCTACTTTGTTGTAGGTGTCGATCCCATCAATGATGGGTTGCCAAACTTCTCTTCCCTACTGTAGTTGCTAGAGGGATTCATTCATTTTTACCTTTGCCATCTAAATGTATTTTTCATTAACTTCCTTTTGCGAGCCAACCTATTCTCTATAGTAATTCTTCACTTTTTTGAACTTCAGAGCCTCATTCTTCTAAGCGATGATTTCAGTGGTAGACTTCTAATGCAAGGCACACACTTCCTTCATTGATAGATTTTGATTTTTTACAAGCAATATTTTCAATTTAGTTTCACCCTAATAAGTTGCCCCTATTATTGATGAATAAATTCTTGTATTTGGTCCTTTTGATCATGAACATTTTGCAAATGATGATTTTGTGTGGTTAGGGTCTCATTCTCCTAGTGCATCTGTGCCAAGCCCTTTTGAATTAAATACATTTTTTCTTCAGCTATGGATTGGTTGAAGATGGTCATAACTGCTTCTCCTTAGCCTTCTAGAATTATTCCTAAAGTTTTTTGAAAGCTTCATTTCTTATTACTATTGGGTTGAGGATTGCAGGATTAGCAAGCTAGGCATGTAGTTTGGTAGCCTTTGTGGCCAATTATTAGTTTTTTTCTTAAGCTATTTTAAGTTGCCCCTTCAAAATAATGCACTTGCCCCTTACATTCAATAGCTTTGACTAGGTTGCAGTGATGTCTTCTAAAAAATCAAAGATGTCCAAAATTGGATGCCCAATTCCCACCAGTCATTCTAGCAATTCTTCATGTTAGGCTACATTTAACTTTTTTCTAACCATGCGTATGGACATCTACATGTCTTGAAGTGTAGATACATTTGGTATAGACACCATAAGTATATTTAATGATTTAGCTACATGGTTAGCAACAACTTTAGCTATAGTTTCCTTCTCTTGGTGTTGCATCACCAAAATAGTTGCCCCTTCACCTTCCTTCAAATGCACCAAGAAATTGATGGCATTCCTAGAGATTTTTGGGAATAGGTGATGTTGAAATAAGAATACTACTACCATCCAAGCCTTGGGATTTGACCTCCAAGTAGCTACATTCACTAGGAAGAGAAGATTGGCCCACCATTCTCTATCTAGCTAACTATTCAAGACACCTCATTAAGGTGACTCATCATTGGTCAATATACAGATGGATTTTTCCCGCTCATTCTTGCATATTCTCTTGCTCACTCAAGTGTTACTCTCATATTTTGCATAATTGCTTAATGGCTATGTAGGCCTCTAGCATTCTTTCTTAAGTAGGTGATGGTGGTGGTTGCTCCTCTTCTTAGGTCATCACTTGTATTTTATCTTAAAGGAGCATGCTTGATGATATCATTGGAGTGGTGGATGATGCCTACCATTTTGCAAATTTTTTGAATGAGGCATGGAAAGGGAAAGGTTTTCCTTCCACATTCATTTTCCTTGAAGCACTTCGAGATCTCTAAGTAAATTAGTTGTGTAAGGTTGATAGGAAATTTCCTGCTTAGAGTAGTGAATGCTCAGGTGGAGAAAGCAGTCACATTGCTTGGCCTCATTTTTGGATTAAGGTGATAGGCCATAATTTTGAAATAAATTCACTCCACTAGTGTGAGCATGACATACTCCTTAGAGTCATCCCCATAGCACCACTATGTCCACTCCTTCTTTGCCTCAAGATCACCCTTTATGGATAGTTCTACTAGCTATGTCATAGTGTTAGGCAATCCAAGTGCCTATGCTATAGATTTTACTGAGTAGGGAACTTGAATGTCCTTGATTTTGACAATGGACCTCAACCTTGTATTACTCCAGAAGAGGTATGTTTCTTCCATGTAACACTCTCCACTAGACATGATGATTAGCCACATGAGAGAGATTTGTAGTTGAGTCATGACATATTCTAGAGTTTTCTCAAGGAATGGCCCAAAGTTGATCTCATGAATGATTGATTTTTAAGTTTCTTGGAACCTAATGATGTCAAGATAGGCCTGAGTCAAAGTGACCTCAAGCCTTGGCATAGGTCCAAGCACTTTTCCTTGTTGTGATTGTTCAGTAGGCACTTCTTCATCTAGAATTTTTTGGATAGATTCCACTTCAAGCTCCTTATGAAGAAATCCCATTGCATGGGTTGCTTCTAGCAGTTCTTGGGCTTGTTATTGTTGGTCCCTTTCAGCTTTGGGCTATTTCTCTCATGGTTGAGAGGGTCCCCCTTCCTGTAGGTGCTTTTATTTTGGTAACATTTGTAATCACAATGAAACCATGGGTTCACAATTGTTATGTAATTTGAAGTAGTTGGGTTACCTTTATCTATTTAGCATAGTTACACTTGGCTAAGTTGTGATTATGGTTGATTTAATTACTCCAATTATCATTTTACTTATGTGTTGTCATTAATAAATCATCCTAGAGGTTGTTGGAATGGTTAACTGTAAAAAAATTAATGTTTATTTGTTATTAATGTTATTAATCCTTTGAGGGAGTTAGAAAACTGTTCAAAAATTTTCATTAGAAACCTTAAGGTTTGTGGTCCCCACAATAAAGATCTTACCTCTGGTAAGTGCAAGGTCAAAAAACAGAGTGATTTGGACAAATGGTTGGGAAGTAATGAGATTTGGAAGGTTTTGGGCTCTAAAAAATTGCAAAAGCTCCCCTTGTGTTATGAGCATATAACAAAAAATTCCTAAGTACTCGGTGGTATATATAGGATGTAAGCACTATGTTGACAAGGCCTTGTCAATGCACTTGTTAACCATCATAGATAATTGTTGACTTTGGTCAAACTTGCAAAATACAAAGAATTTTTGAATGAAATTGGGGTCAAATGAAATCTCAAAAGGCCGAGAATATTATGAAAACATGAGAAGAGTGCATTAGATCTCGTAAATTTGAAAAAATGGAGAAAAATTGATTCAAGAGATGAATGAAATAAAAGGTTAAGAAGCACTAAGTAGAATACTCAATGGAATATGTGAAAGATAGGATTGTAGCAATGTCAAAGGTAAGGAATATTAACTAACCATGTCAAAAGCTACGGAAGGGGATCCTCCCCATAGTAGGCTCATGTCCTTGTTGCCCTTGCATAACCTCAACTAAGGAGTTTGTGGGCCCCACAGTAAATTAATGTTCATGAAAAGTTAAGGACCAACCAGAAAGAATCTACCCAAGAATTCAAACACATCATACCAAGACATAGAGCATGGAAACTAGGTGAGTTATGGGAGTATGGATGGATGATAGAGAAGCTGAAATGGAGTTTCAAATTGAGGTCATAAGAAGTCCCTTGTGGAATTTGTGTTTAAAATGACCTGGGAAGTTCCATCCTTAGTCCAAAACAAAATCATCCACTATCAGTGATTTCACATCCTCACCCTAAGATCGATCCATCCACACAAGACACGGGAGTGCTTCCACAAGAAAACCATCATTCCATAAGGAGAAGAAAAGAGAGAAGTAGGAACTAAGAGAATGCCTTAGTTAGAGGGGACCATTAGGCATAGATGCATGTCTTTCTAGTCCCATAACTAGTGCTTGTAGCTTGTTTATTTGTCCAAGGGATGTGCTTTGATTTTTGATTTTTTTAAAATGGGAACCACACCATGTAAGAACTTTATTCACTTATTGAGTCTAAGAGGTGTGCTTTGAATCTCCATCGATTTTTTTTTTGAATTTTTGTATGGGAACCATACCATGTAAAGACTTTATTTGACTTCCTATTAGTGTTTGGTATGGAATGGTAAGAAGTCTATGACAAACACTTAAGCACTCAAGTAAGTAGAAGAGTACAAAGAGTAGTGAGTTCCCTTGAAGTCACACCCTTTATAAACCTTTGAATCCTTCCTAATGGAAGGGACCTAAAATTCCCAAAACAAGGAAAACCATAGAGTTCATTGGATGGGTGAATGACGTGGGCTCATTGCCTATTCCATGAAAAATAAACCATGTCAAAGGCATTAGACATTAGAATTAAAAAATAGAAATAAACATCGACAATCACAACATTAAGCACAAACCATCATTAGTAAACAACAATAGTGACACTATGTCCTATGACAAGAGAGCAATTTTATTAGCACTAATTAATTTTCATCTAGCACATTTAGGTTGATTAATCATTCTTTCTATGGTAGACTTAGGTCAAGATCTAGATGACAAGCTGTTGAGAGTGTATGAAGTTTGAACTAGATTGGAAGTGTTGGAAGTTTTTCACACACTAACTTGTAGGGAGAATAGCCAATATGAAGTTTCCATGTTGAATGATAAACCTAGAGAGCATCATCAATTTTTGTACTCCAATCCTTCTTATATTTGCTAATCATCTACGTTAGTATTTTTGTGATCTCTTGGTTGGTTACCTCTACTTAACTATTGGCTTAGGGGTGATAAGGTGTTGTTAATTTATGTTCAAACCCCAAGCGTTGCATTAATTTTCTAAAAGTGGCACTTGTGAAATGAGTTTCATTATTAGAAATTAGTGAACATGGAACCCCAAACCTATTTATAATATTTTGTTATATAAATTTAGTTGCAGTGGATGATGTACAATCATTAACAATTTTTGCTTCTACCCATTTTCTGCAGTAGTCAATTGCTACTATAATATATGTCTTTCCATTGGACATGGGTGTGATGGGATCCATGAAGTCAATGCGCCATATGTCAAAACGTTCCAATGGTTCAATCCACTATTGAGGACCTTCCATGTGAGCGATCAACCCCTTGTCTCATTGATAATGTTCACAAGATTAGACAAACTAATGGGTATCCCTAAAGATTGTAGGCTAGTAGTATCTTGCCATTAGAATTTTTTCTACCATGCATCTCCTTGCATAGTGGCCTCTGCAAGGACCTTCATGAACATTCTAGATAATACATAGTTGATCTTCGTCAGGGAGACACCAATGAATTAGGCCATAGGCACACTCCTTATAGAGGTGTCTATTGATTTCCATGAAGTATTTGACTCAATGAAGAAATTGTTGCATCTTTCTAAAATCCAAATCTTGTAGCATCTCTTGAGTGAGAAGATAAGTGAGGATTCCATTATACCATGTTGCTTTTGCAAACATTTGTTCACTTATTACTCTTGTAAAGAGGAATTCGTCTAGAAATTGATCAAAGAGTAGGCTCTCCTTCTCTTTATTATTCCATCTTAAGTAGGTGAGGTGATCAACAACCACATTCTTGGTCCCTTTTTGATCTACCATTCTAAGATCAAATTCCTACAAGATGACTAGCCACCGTATGACACAAGGTCTCATTGTTGGCTTATTCATGAGAAAGCAAATTGCACTATGGTCCATGTGCACAAATACTTTGTAGCCAAGCACATAGTGCCTAAATTTTTTCAAAGTGTACACCACTGCCATTAGTTATTTCTCCATGATGGTGTAATTTAACTATCATTCCACAATGCTTTAGCTTGCATAGTGGATATATTATGGGCATTTCTTATCATCCATCTATGTGAGCATTTCTCCCAATGCATAGTTGGATGCATCCATCATAATATGGAAGGGTCTAGACCAATCTGGTGCTTGTAGGATTGGTGTTTCTACAAGTTTTTCTTTTAACTGTTGGAATGCATGTTCACATTCTTTGGTCCAAATCAAAGGTGCATCTTTCTTTATAAGCTCTACCAACAACTTTGCGATCTTAGAGAAATTCTATATGAATTGTTGGTAGTATCTAGTGTATCCAAGGAATGACCAAACATCTTTAATAGTCTCTAGTTGGCATGTTATTCATTAGATGAACCTTCTCTTTTCTGGGTTTACCTCAATCCCTTTTTGTAAAATTCAGTATCCTAGTTAATGTGGAAACATGTAAACATGTGTTACAATCCCTCACTTAATCTCCATATTTAATCAAGTCCAGAGTTCAAGAAATAAATGCATGAATCATAGAAATATTTCCTCTTAATGTGAGTATTATCTTTCATGTATTACAATGCATTATTTCTCAAACATAATTCCTTATATGGTAACTAGATTTATGAAAAAACCAATGTTCATTTTAGGTCCTGCCATATGTGAATTTTCTCTCATAACTATATATGAAAACCATATGAGAAAATAGCACAATTGAATAAGAGTTTCATTAAGAGTATAAAGTTGTATGTACCACAAAGTACATTATGAAACCAAGTCCCATCTAAACTACATGATCCTTAAATAAAGGATAAACTATCATCAATTCAGTGCATATGTGCTCAATGACCACTTTTTTTTCATTAATGTGTTCCCTTATGGCTAAGTACTTTATGTCAATGTGTTACTTCAACTACCATTCTTATTATTTTTATCCATAAAGATAGTAACTGAATTGTCACAAAACATTCTTAATGGCCTAAATACAGAATCCACAATTTTAAGCCTTGATATGAAACTCTTTAACCATACACCATGTGAAGTAATCTCAAAACAAGAAACAAACTCTACCTCCATGGTTGAAGTAGCAACCAAATTTTTCTTTTCACTCCTCTAGTTAGCATAAAAAGATAACCAAATGTTGATTTCCATGAATTAACATAGCAAGCAAAGTTTGAATTGGAGTAGCCTGTCACCTCCAAGGAGTCAGTTCATTTATACATAATCATGTAATCTTTTGTACCTTGAAGGTACCTCATCACTTCGTTTGTAGCCCTCTAGTGGTTAATACCTAGATTACCTTGATATCTATCCAACATTCCCATAGCAAATGCAATGTTAGGTCTTGTGTAGATCTAAGCATACATAAGGCTTCCAATAGCTAAAGCATATGTAATGTTGCTCATCTGAATTTTCTCTAAATCATTCCCAGGAAACTAGTTCAAATTAAACCTATCACCATTCACAATGAGTGCTATAGTTGGTGAAGAATCTTTCATTTTAAACCTCTCTAAAACTTTATTAATATAGGTTTCCTGCGATAGTCCTAGAATACATCTAGATCTATCCCTATGGATCTAAATGCCAATGACATAAGTTGCCTTACCAATATCCTTCATGTCAAAATTCTTAGAGAGAAAATTTTTTACGGCATATAGAAATCCACTATTATTGGTTGCAAGAAGGATATCATCCACATTTCAAACAAGGAAATATATTTTGCTCCCACTAACATTCTTGTATATACATTGATCCATGATGTTTTCTTCAAAACCAAATGAAGTGATATCATGGAATTATAAGTACCATTGATAGGAGGGTTGTTTCAATCTATATATGGATTTCTTGAGCTTGCATACTAATTACTCACCATCACTAGAGGAAAATCCTTAAGGTTGTTTCATATAAACCTCTTCCTCTAGATCACCATTGAGGAATGCTCTTTTCACATCTATTTGATGTAATTCAAGATTAAAATGGGCAACCAATGCCATAATAACAAGAAGGAAGAAAAGGTATCCTTATAATCTATTTCTTCTTTTTGAGTGATCCCTTTAGTGATAAGTCTGGCCTTATATATTTCAATGTTTCCCAATAAGTCTTTCTTAGTCTTGAAGACCCATTTGCATCCAATGGCTTTTACATCATTTAGAAACTTTACAAGATCCAAGACTCCATTAGATGACATAGAGTTCATCTCATCTTTCATGCCATCATACCACAAGCTAGATTCCTTACAACTCATGGCTTATGAAAATGTTTTGAGATCATTTTCAGCTCCTATGTTGTAGTTAGACTCCTATAGATACACCATATAGTCACTAGGAATTGCTGATCGTCTTACTCTAGTAAATCTTCTTAATGTTGATTCATCATTCTCTTGAGGATAATGATGTTGAATAGGCTATTCAATAGGTTTTGGTATCTATTATTCAACTGGATCTACTACTTCTTGATCAGTAGTTTATGGAACTTCAATGACTGGTTGTTGTTCATTACGCATTTTTGTTCTAGGTGTATTGTGCACAATAATTAGTCTATCATTTGAAGTAGTGGTTTGAGCATCTATATGATTTATCTCAAGAACAATGTTCCAAGATCTACTATTCCCACTAATCAAGTCATTCTCAAGTGATGAATCATGGTTTGTTAGGTGCTGATATTAGACCCTTATTAACCAGGTGTTGATATCAGACCCCTATTATTAGATCCTTAATATTTGATGAGTCCTAATATTGGACCCCTGTTATCAAACCCCCAATATACATGATATTGTGGCCCGATAAGTGATATCACATATGCGATATCGTGGTTCCTGTGTGAGCCTATAAATACAAAATGGGGCACACAAGAAAGTAATAGTCAGTTTTAGAAGTCAGTTTAATGTTAGAGTAGAGTCTTTTTGTCATTATTTTCCTCTCAACCCTTTACCCCAATGAATGCCTACAATGTGATGATTGTAATTGTATAACATCCTTTATTCGAGTGTGGTGTACTTGGACTTGCACATGACCAGAAATAAAGATTGAGATTACTTCATCATTGTATAATTCACTTAGTTTAATTACTTAATTTTAATTATTATTAAATTTATAATGATTATAACTTAATCACGAGCATCTACGTGTGACTACTGGGTATCCCAGTAGCATACTCGGGTCATGCACTTGGTAATCCTAGTGGTAGTCATGCACGAGGCCTAAGATGTGTATGGATGATTAAGGAATATATGCTCATTGCACTTAGGCTAGCTTAGACTCTCTCTCCCTATCTTCTCTTAGTATATCTCTCTCTCTCTCCCTTTTCCTCCTAACTTAGCTAAGATTATTTTCCATCGCCTCTAGGAGTAGCATTAGTTAGGAACAAATCATACACCTTACTCTAAACTAAACCATATGTGATAAAGTAAATACTAGTCCATGTGGGAAGACAAAAAATTGTGATAAGTGAGTAACTATCTAGATACCACAACTAGCCCATCTACAAAGTTTGACTGAATCATGTGTGAAACACTTGTATTCATATGGTTGAGTGTAGGGGTACCTCGCCACTCATCATCAAGAAATTTAGCATTCCTTGATTTCACAAACCTAGCAGGATGTGATGGATAATAAAAATTGTATCTCTTAGACCATTTAGCATATCTAATGAAATACCCACTTATGGTCCTTGGCTCTAGCTTCTTTTCTCATGGATTATAGGCTCTTACTTTAGATAGGCATCCCCAAATGCGTATATGTCACAAACTCAGTTTTCAACCTTTTCATTATTCAAATGCTATCTTTCAGACAGCCTTGGTTGGAACTCAGTTTAATATATACACTACCATATTGAGAGCTTTAGTCCATAAAAAATTAGGAAGCTTGGAGCCACTAAGCATACTCCACACCATGTCCAATAATGTTTGGTTTCTTATTTCTGCCAAACCATTCTATTTTGGAGAACCAAGCATAGTGTATAGGGCAACAATTCCACACTCTTGAAGAAACTTAGCAAATGGACCAGGTGCTTGTCCATCATCAGTATATCCACCATAGTATTCACCACCTCAATAAGATATCACTAACTTTATTTTCTTACCACATTATTTCTCTACTTCAACCTTAAACACCTGAACGACATCTATAGCTTCACTCTTGTTATGAAGCAGGTAGAAATACAATCATCAGTAAATGTAATGAATTACTTTTAATCATACACATTAATATCTAGAGTAAAAATATCTATATGTATGATCTCTAATAAGTTTGAACTCCTCTTGGAAACTTTCTTTGACATATTAGTCTTCTTTCCCTTTATGCAACCTACACAAGTGTCAAAGTTAGTAAAATCCAGAGTACTAAGTACTCCATCATTTACTAATCTCTTTATTCTCTCAATAGAAATATGTCCTAATATATGATGCCACAACATAGAGGATTCATCATTGATAACACATCTCTTAATGGTAGCATGAACATGCATAGAAGTATATGAAGTTTCCTTTTGTAAATTAATGTTAAAAGACCATCTGTCAATGTACCACTTCCAATAAGTCCAGCTCTATAATATAGACTAAATATAGCATTTGAAAAAATTAAGGAAAATTCCAATGATACAAGCCTTGAAATAAAAATTAAATTCCTTGAAAAACTTGGAATATAAAATGTCTTTTCCCACTCTAAAAAAAAACCATTTCTTAAAACTAATTTGCATGTTCTGGTTGCCTCCACATGTGAAAGCATTTTATTACCTAAATAGATTCATGACTCACTTTCCACTTGCTTCATTAGGTTTTACACCTCCTACAAGGAATTGGTAACATGGATTGTAGAACTAGAGGTAATCCACCATGTGTCATGTCCAACATCAACCATATTAGATTCAAAACAAACAAGTGAGTGTTGAGTACCTTTATTTTCAAGCCATTTTTGATATTTAGGATAATCCTCCTTTATGTGCCATTTATTTTTGTAGAAAAAGAATTTTGAGTCATTCTTAATATTAGATTTTGTAGGTAATTTGAACTTCCACTTTCCTTTGTCTTTTTCTTTATTCTTCTCTTCTATGACTAGATACACACACTCTCTTGCATCCATTGCAAGTCTACCCTCTTCTTGTACACACATGGTCATTAGTTCTTTCATTGACCATTTGTCCCTATGTGTGTTATAAGAAATCTTAAAAGGTCTATACTCCAGTGGAAGTGTGTTTAAGATGTAGTGCACAGGGAAATATTTTGACATGTCAACCTCAAGAGTTTTGAGTTGGGTCACTATATCCCTCATTTTCATGATGTCATGCACACCATGAATTTCGATGAGCTTCATGGATGAGAAATTCATTATTAAGATGCTAGCCAACACTTTGTTTGATGATTCAAATTGTTCATGAATTACCTTTAAAAAATGCACACATTATCATACTATTCCAGTGAACCATGCATATTAGTCGAGATCTTGATTTTTATGAACATGACACAAAGACAATTAAATCGCTCACATTTTTCACAATTAGCAATATCATTTGGATGGCTAGTTGTTGTAATGGTAGGTGGTTCATTGTTATGGATAGCATAATCAATGTTCATCTAGCCTAAATGAAGAATAATTCTCTCCTTCCACACCTTATAACTATCACCCTTTAATTCAAGAATGTCACATTTAAAATCAGAGTAGCTTATAGGTTGTATAGCTACATAATTAAACATGCTTATGTTACTAAATTTGAGGTTAAAACATCATAAGACATGTTTACCAATATAAATCAGGTAAAAATATAAATCGTATGACATAAAATTTCCTATGGGCTAAATTTTAATTCAAACATATTCATATATTGTTACAATGAAATTGTTAAATTATATTCCTTTTCTTATTCCATATGGAAAAATTAAGACAAATAATTTAACATATCATCCTAATTAATCATATTAAATATAATAAAAATTATTATGGGATAAATTTTATTAAATTACATATGATTAATTACAATTTAATTTTCCATATGTGATCCAAAACATTTAACAATTTTGCACAATTAAAGATGTTGTGGTTATGCTCTAGTACAAAAAATAAAGAAAAAAGAAAGGTCACAAGTTACAATTTTATGCATGAAAAAATATGCATTACAAAATTTTAACATTATTTAAATAAAGAAACTTTATGCATAGTTCAAATCCCCAAAATATCACCTAACCCAACACCTGTCATGCCTTGCAGAAAGGACCCACACAACCAATGTCGTAGAGGTTAGTAATTTTATAGGGATGTCCATCTCAATCATAGTAAGCCTTCCACTTACTAATCGGTAATGGCATCAAGCCAGAGATAGAGATGAATATTTGATACCAAATGTAGGACAAAATTCATGGATTGCATAAGAAATTCACATGCATAGATAACTAGAAATGCACAATGTAAAAGCAAATGGAACTAACCTCTAGCCATTGATTCCTTGAATTAAACTTGGCGTTTAGATTCTTCTTTCACATTGGCACTATGGAATGATGGTGTATGCAACCCCTAAGCATCTATGAAAGGGATCAAAACTACAATCCTACTATGATACATGGTATGTTTGTTCTCCCATCAAGAACAAATTTATAGGCCATGGAATTGATTACCATGAGAAATTAGAAAAAGTAAGAGACCCAATGCCAAGATGTAAATGCATAATTCCAATGAGTAAATGTGTAAATGCATTACTGAATATGAAGGTTAGCTTGATGCATGATGAGTTGCATTAAGTTGGCTATGTTGTTGAGGCCTCATCGACTAGCCTAGTCAACAATAGGAGTCATTGAGTGTATGGATCTTTATTCAAGCATTGTTGTACCTGAGCACAATAGTGTTTGTAGTAATAAAGGTGAGCTTTCTGATAAAATTTGTAACACTTTAGATAGATTAGCTATTTTATATATGCATTTTCTATTTCCAATTATTTATTAAATTCTTTCAATTAGTTATTAAATATTTTCTAGTTATTACATTAATGAGGAAATTAAGCAATATAGATTACACACATAAGTACGACTACTTCGAGTGTAACACATATTTTCTTGGTAATCCCATTAGCGTTATTGCTTGGTACACCCAGTAGCGTAGCGCTTGGTGGCCCAACAGTGGATATGTGGTTTTAGAACATGTATAGAAAGTGGAAATGGATACTTATGTTAGGATTATTTATATGATTAATTAATTAGTTAATTTAGATTACTTAATCAAATTCCTTTTTATCTACATTTTAAGGATTCAACTATAAAACATAAAAATGATAAAAATTGAATGCCTTAGTTACACTTAACCATACCAACATATGTCACAAGGGTAATTGGTAAGACAACGATTGACCTTAAGGCTAGATTCACTTGCTAAAGGGCTAGTGCACTGAAATTGAAAAAGTTTGTGGAATTCAAACGAATCACATGTGAACACTTCATAATTCATATGGTTGGATGTAGGGGTACCTCATCGCTCATCATTGGCATCATTGTTGGGGACTTTCTTTGTGGAATGTGTGCTATTTAGGTCTAAGTGAATATCATTCTATCATTGTATGAACCTAAAGGTCAATATCATTCCCACTATACATAGAGCTATAAAATCACATTGACATTGTTTTTCAAAATTTCTTCTTCTTCTCACAAGCACGAGGATATCAAACCACTGATCCCATAAGAATGCTAGGTGGTAAACACTCATCCATATGAGTTTCTGCTAAATTTCATCTTCATCCTATATTAGGATGAATAGATGAGATGGCATGAAATGGATGGAAATTTTGTCCTCTCCCTTAATAGATCTATGCCTAGGATGCTATTCAAAACCATTAAGAAGTTGGGCATAGTAGATCTTCATGAAGAATATGTTCTGGATGGTTATGACACTCAAAACTACTATCCCACTAAAACATAATTGTAGCAATCGAAAACGTCATAGGCTAGAAGGAACACCGAGGGGTCTTCGTCCGTTGATAGTCTTGACCCTGTTTTTGCAGGAGGGGCCATGCTAGATGGAATGGAAATGGGGCACCCTGAATGGTCTGGTCATTTAGATAGGAAATTAGTCAGTGTCTATATAACCTTTTGCAATGTGTTATTTGAAAATGAAACTGATAGCACGAAGTAATGCTTAAAATGTAAGAAAAGGCAAAAAAGAGTGTAAAATGCAATAGTAAACAAGGGATAATGTAAAATGTAATTGGAAAAATGCACCACTTCAGAGCTACAACTTCGCTCTGTTAAGATGGATACAATTGGTTGCATAGTGCTAGGAAGTGCAGAGATCTCGAAGATAACCAAGACGTGTAGAGCAAGATGGTTGTGTGCTTCAACGCAGACTCAGGCTTTAACAATGTGAAGTGCTACCAAGGTGGTAGGAAGGAGCAGAATAGAATACTAACTAAGAATGCTAACTATTTACAATGTTGAAATAGGAAGATTACAATGCTTGAGGTTACGGTGCTATCTTGCTTGCTTGTTAGCCAACAAAATTGTTAGTCGACTATACTGCTTAGAGAACTGGAACTGAAAGTGTGAAAAAAGAGCCTGAACGCCAGAAGCCAAAAAATCTAGAGCGAGAAAATCCAGCCAGAGAATCTCGAGAGCCAATTGGAGACAAACTATAAGCGTTGCTCATTGGGGTATTTATAGGACCAAGGGTGCGAAAAAGATGTAGTTTGAACACCACGTTCCTTGGGCCTATGCTAACCTATCTATGTTGCATGTGCCTGCATGACCATTGGATAAGCCTACCATGTTGTAATTACGAGCTTTCCATGCCGTAATTGCACTATCAGAGCAATAGTGAAATTAGGTGAGGTGCATTAATGTCATGTAACCACTTGTCACACCTTGCCATGCTTTGTAGCGCAGCATGTTTGGCGTGGTGTAGCGTTTTGTTACGCTGTGCTACACTACACAGCGTAGCTACTAGTTTGAAGCAAGAAACTTGCATTATGTCTTGCTACATCCCTCAAACACCTTTGGAGCATGCTAACTATTTGTCATATTTTTTCTACATTATGCTATTCTACGTATCATATCGTAGCGTAGCAACTAGCCTTAGTTGCAAAAAACATCGCCCATCTGCAAACTTTATCTTTTGCATTGCGAAACTTGCAAACTTGTTGATCCCACCCTTTGAGATGCCTTCTGTCACTTCTGCAAAATTGCTACACCTCGCTATGCCATGTAGCTTAGCATAGCATAGAAGCAAACATGACTTGATTTTTCCAAGTTCATCGCTTTCTGATGGAAGGAGACAATGCCAAAGGACTTGAAGTCAGGTGATGGGACTGGTTGTCTAGATTTTTCTATGTTATGCTATGCTACGTAGCACACCATAGCGTAGCACTATGCTTCTGCAAACGCCTTCTACAGTTTGCTACACTACAAGGCATGGCGTAGTGTAGGAAGACTTCTTGACTTAGAAAACTTGTTAAAGTGAGCAGTTTCAAAATCAAAGCATCCATCTCTTGAAGAACTATTGTAACATTGCATGAATTGCAAAGGCTTGGTGGAGCAGGCATGCCTTCAAATTTTTGGGTGTTTCATTGGCCCCTCTTTGTCAACGTCTGGAGGATGGGCTCAAGAGATGTTGATAAAGAAAATGAAATACCATTGAAGGCACGATGCTAACGTTGCTACTTAGTGAGTGTCAAGACATTTCTTGGCTATGCTTGAGACTGTTGCATTAGTTTTCAAGAAAAGGAAAAAGATGAGTTTTAGCAAAGTCCCTAGTTGGAATGCTCATGAGGGACTTGTTGGCGTTTTCATCTTTACTCTGACCTTCGAACTCATGTAGGACAAGTGTTTCCTTTGTAGGATGAGTTTTGTTACATCCACAAAGGGNTCATCAATGCTAGCTCCACCACAATGATGGTGGCAAGGCCGCTACTAGCCTTCCTGCTTTGGACACTGTACACTAGCACAGGTGTCCAAGAGCCTCAACAATGTCTACAACAAATAATACCTTTTCCCTCGCTTCGCATTGTGGTTGTTTTGCTCTCCATCGTGCTTATAGGACGTGGCCGAAGGTGAGTCTAGTCACAGTAGTAGGTTCTACGACATCGCAAAGTGAGTGCCTCAACTAGCTTTACTACTTCAGAGTGCAAATTCCATGATGTGCCTAACATAGCTCGCCACATGGGAAGCATCTATAGGAAGGTCAAAACCCTTTNGTCAGGGTGATGGGCCGTGGTGACGGTAGTTCTAGAGGGTAGTGTGATGTCATAGAACATCTTCAAAGGGTCAACATGATGCTAAGGGTGGTGGCATCACGTGCATTCCAGATTGTGTTCCCAATGCATCATGAACCATGTTCTAGAGCTGCAACATCCCACCCCCATGTCAGAACTGTGCACACTCATTCAATGTATACTTGGTGTAGATTTATGCTAGGGATGCGAGGCGAACTCAGTTTAAGGTCCTTGTGGACCATGTGCTGGTTTACGGTCCCAGTGGACTACTATGTTGGTTTAAGGTACCAACAAATCATATGTACTAGCTTTACATCGTAGTGGACGTGTCGTGCTAGTTGATAGTCATAGCAGACTAGCTATGCCAATTTTACATTGTAGCCGATAGTTGCTGCTAGTTTAAAGTCGTAGCAGATGCTACTCATTGTTGCTAGTTTAACGTCATTGTGGATGCTGCTTGATGTTGTTCCTAGTTTAACGTCGTCGCGAACGGTGCTCGATGCCACTAGTTTAATGTTATTGTGGACGCTGCTTGATGCCACTAGTTTAACGTCATTGTGGACGCTACACGATGTTGTTACTAGTTTAACATCATAGCAGACAATGTTTGATGCTACTAGTTTAGTGTCATTACAGATGCTGATCGATGTTGTTGCTAGTTTAACATTGTAGCAAATGGTGCTTGGTGTCATTGCCAATTTAACGTCGTAGCGGACGATGTTCAATGATGCTAGTTTAGCATCGTTGCAAACGCTGCTCGATGCCACTAGTTTAACATCATTGCAGACATTGCTCGATGTTGCTAGTTTAATGTCATTATGGATGCTACTTGATGCTGCTAGTTCAACGTCATTGCGGATGTTGCTTGATGTTTTCATGCTTTAGATGTAGTACGACTTGAGGTACGAGTGATTCACTAGGTTGGCCAACTCGTTGCCATCCATCTCTACTAGCTTGAAGGCTCCATTCCTGAAGGCTTTAGTAACCATGTAAGGGCCTTCCTAGTTGGCTGAGAATTTGCTCACATGCTCACAGATAGCCTTGAGGATGAGGTATCCTTTCTGTACTAGCTGTCGATGCAGGTCTACATGGTGCTTTTGCTATTGCTTTCTTTGGTAGTGGTCTATGTGCCTCAGTGTCTATGCATGCTTCTCCTCTATTAAGTTGACGTTAATGATCCACAACTCATTATTCTGGGCTTCACTTATGACATCTGAGATGATCATCCAGAGTGATGGTACCTACAACTCAAGAGGCAACACAGCTTCAGATCCATAAAAAAGGTTGTAAGGAGTCTTACTTGTCATGGTTCTGCATGTCGTTCTGTAGGCCCATAGAACATAGAGGATTTTCTCATGCCACCACCTCTTGCTATTGCCAAGCATCGGCTTCAGCAAGTTGATGATGGACATATTTGTAGCCTTTGCCTATCTGTTTGCCTACAGGTAGTATGGGGAGGAGAATGATTGCTTGATGCCTAGATTGCTACAGAAGGTTTGGGTTTCCGTACTACTAAATTGTAGCCCATTGTCGATTACAATAGTCATTGGAAGCCCAAACCTTGTCATGATGTTATCCAGGATGAAATGGCAGATTTGCTGAGATGTCATTTTCCTTAGGGGAATAGCTTCCACCCACTTAGTAAAATACTCAGCAGTAGTAATAATAAAGCTATGCCCTGTGGAGGACTTAGGCGTGATGGGTCCTATGAGGTCTAGTCCCCATCGTTGAAAAGTCCACATGATTTACATTGGATGCAGGTCCATAGGTGAGACACGTATGAGATTTGCATATCTCTGGCACATGTCACATGTCTTGACTTTCGGCAAGCAGTCACACTCCATGTGGGGCCAATAGTACCCTAGGCCTCTAATTCTCGTAGCCATAGCCATAGGTGCTATGTGTCCACTGCACAACACCTCATGCACTTTATTAACTACCTTCTGCGCGTACTCCATATCCACGCATGCTAGAAATATCCCGTTGTAAGAATGTTGGCACAAGGCATCATTCCCCATGAGCATATATTTTTGGGCATGCTTACGGATCGCATCTCTCTAAGCAGATGTCAGTCCACATGGAGGTTTTCCATGTTGCAGGTAGGCTTTAATGTTAGCGTACCACTCCTAGGTTTCCGTGGCATTGATAGAGGCCATGTGTCCTACCTGAGTGATAGGCTCAGTACATTCAACAATCGCAGTTAGCAAACTTACGAATGAGTGTGGTGTAATGTTTAATGCAAGGGTGGCTAAGGCATTTGCCATGGTGTTCTCATTGCGTGGCACGTGTTGCACATCTATGGTTGCAAATTGCGTAAGCATGCTTTTTGCCAGGTCATAGTAGGATTGCAGGTGCATAGCTTTGCAAGAATAGACCTCGGTGATTTGATTCACAACTAGTTATGAATCACTACAGATTGCCAACTATTGTATGCATAGTGTTTGGGTAGCTGAGAGGCCTCTGAGTAGCCCCTCATACTCTACCATATTCTTGGTATAGGGAAACACAAAATGATAAGCAAATGGGTGCATTTCCCTAGAGGGAAACGTAATGAAAACACCTGCACTACCTCCTCATGAGGTTGAAACACCATCGAAGTGTAAAGTAGCTTTTAGGTGCAATGGAATGATGTTGATAGTGTCAACATGCTCATCTAGGAATTCGGGATCTAGGGTTGCGTGGTCGTCAACGGGTGAGGCCATAAGTTGCATTGCTATGGATTGACCCTTAGTTGACGACTGGCTTGCATAGTGTAGGTTGAACTCCATGATTATTGCTTTCGATCGGGCTATCCTGCTACTTTCATATAGCTTGTTAGTGATAGCCTGGAGTATGTCACTTTTGTAAATGATGCTGACTGCATTGCAAAATAGATAGTGCCTCCACTTTTTTAACGCAAACACTAAGGAAAGGTAGTTCCTCTCTACTTCGTTGTATTTTGCCTCATGCGGTATTAATGCATGACTCAGGTAGTACATTGGAATCTCAGATTCGTTGTCTCCTTTCTGATATAGCAGTGCTATGATAGATTTTTCAGAGGTAGTGAGGTAGATGAAGAAAGGCTTATCCATTTGTGGCAGACGCACCATTGGGAGGTGTGAAAGCTCTTCCTTCAAGTCATTGAAGGCTTGTTGACACTGGGTTTTTGACTCGAAGTTAACCCCTTTCTTTAGAAGATGTTGCATCGGGTGTAACTTGTCAGTCAACTTTGCTATCAACCTTTGGATGAATTGTACCCTACCTTACAAGACACATAATTCCTTGAGGTTTGTAGGGGGTGCTAGGTTGACGATGGCCTTGACTTTTTTAGGGTCCATCCTTATTTAGGCCTTTGATACCACGAACCCTAACATGCATCCAATTTTTACACTAAAGACATACTTCTTAGGATTAAGGCATAGATCATGCATTTAAGGACTACCCCTAGATCACATGGGTGATCAGCTGCCTCCTTGAACTTGACTACTATATCATCCACATAGTCATTTAACATTTCTAGGATGTAGTCATTGAAGATGTAGGTCATAGCTCGTTGGTAGTTGCTCCAGCATTCTTGAGCTCAAAAGGCACCATGGTGTAATAGAAGGTACCCCATGGGGTCATGAAGGTTTTTACTTCTCCTTTGGATGTGGTCATAGGTGTCTCAATGAGAGGATCCTCAATTACATCCCTAGCCTCTAAATCTAGAGTTTGGAGTAGATGCTCGGGCCAGTCTAGGGATGTTTCTAAAGACGCTATGGTGCTAGCTATGGTTGACCCCTAGTCAATTAGTTCTAGGTTTAATTGTATCATGAGCTTGCCATGTGGACCTGCTAGGGCTAAAGGTGTGGAGAGATCATGATGGATTTTCATTTTTCGCTTAACCTATCAAAATGAGAAGAAATCCTAGTTAAGAGGCACCTATTGGTAGCAATTGTGTATAATGAAAACTTGCAAATAAATAACGAGATGTATGATGTAAAGATTAAAATTTTTTCCTATTTAAAGTCATGGTAGACCATTATGGCATGGAGATATAGAGCTGTTAATAGGAAAAATGTAAACTATCAACATGAGAACATGAAATTGCTAAGGAGAAAATGTAAAACTGCCAACGTGAAAATGTGAGATTGCTAGTTTAGTGCCATTGCAGACTACAAATGTATAATAGATCGAAACATGCTATTTTAAGGTCTTTTCGGACCGTGGAAGTTGCAACTATGCTAGGGTTTTCTAGTTTAAGATCTTTTCAGACTAGTAAGAGCGCAACTATTCTAGAATTGCTAGTTTAAGGTCTTTCCAGACCATTGCTAGTTTTAGGCCATTTCGGACCATTGCTAGTTTTAGGCCATTTCGGGCCTTTGTGTAGCATGCCAAAAAGATGATATGTTAAGAACTTGAAAAATGGCTAACTGGTAACTTATGCTAGTTTTAGGCCATTTCAGGCCATTATTTGTTTTAGGTCATTTCAGGCCATTGCTAGTTTTAGGCCATTTTAGGCCATTACTAGTTTTAGGCCCTTTCGGGCCCTAGCGTAGCATGCTAAAACAATGGTATGTTAACAAAGAAAAAAGTGGTGAATGCACAAGGGATGGTAACTAGGCAGGAAATAGTAGGGTTGCTATGCTACGCATAGCTTCTTCTTGACCCATCATGGATTGATAGAAACGTAAGGCCGAGATGTTTTTCCAGGGCCCTTGTCCACATCATTGTCCCCTAATTGGAAGGGAAACTCCACCCATACACCTTCATTTTGGACATTGGCCTGTTGGGCTAATTCTCTTACTGAGTGGTTAATGTGTGCATGAGCAGGCACATCATTCTCAGAGGTTACAACCTTTGAACTTTGCTCCATATCTATGTTACTGATAGCTTGTGCTGCTACTTCATCACCATGGATCACCACCTCCCTGCCCACGTATGGTAGGTGGATTTCCTACTGTATAGGTGAGCAGACCGTCCTAAGTTGTGCTACCCATGATCTCCCCAAGATCAGGTTAAACTCGGTCATTTCCTCAACCATGATGAATGTTGCGCTTGTGGGGAACTGATCCTCTGCTACAAAGTCTATGTCGACTATTCCTTTCACCAGGACACATGCCTCATTGAATGACCTTAGACATGATATTGTTGTAGGTTTGATCTAGTTGACCAAGCCCAACTTGTCGACAATAGGGAAGGGGATGACATTCGTGGTAGCCCCATCATCAACATGTACCCTTCGAATCCAGTGTTGGCTCACCCGAATTGTGATGAAAAGGGGTGTCATGGTCACCTGAACACTTTCAAGATCTTCCCTAATGGTGTCATAATTGAAAATAAATTAGGATGGATTAGGCTTTGCCGATGTAGAGGGAAGCATGACCAAGTGGATCGCTTACTCTTCCACTGGCATGTCTTTGTTGACTGGAATCACTGTCAACATGCAAATCATAGCCTCATGGTGGGGGACAGATGTCATGATCAAGTCGTATAGGCTCAGTGTAGTGTTTTTATGTTTTAGAGCTTGCTTAACTTGAGTGAGGGCATCCAAAAGGTCTTGGGCACCCCCTTGTTTAGCGCTTTCCTCTTCTTTGACTTGTCCCAAAAGAAGAATTTCCCTAGGAGGGGCAACTTCAGATCTAGTTTCAGACCCTTTTTGGCAGGGTGGCATGAACTACGTTGTTATAGAAAAATTCATCTCTAGTGATGAGGGTGTAGATGCAGGGGGTGGAGATGTAGGCCTAGAAGTACCAGGAGTGGTACCTCCTCTTGATGTCTCACCTGCGAAATGCACTTCCCATTTTTTAGGATGAGAAGGTTGTTCAACTATTTTATGCTGGGTGAGGGTTGTCGAAGGAGTCAGCCCCCTAATGATGAAAGGTGCTAATGGTGTTAGCGGGCAAAGTAGCATAATTTCATTAATAGGTGGCACAGAGATAGATGCCCGTGGAGGGACTCTTAGGATGAATGGCTATTGCAAGCTTTGATTAGCTTCTCATGGTGTTGGTGCACTACGTTGAGGCACATGGATCACGAATGGTTACTAGGGTGGCCTAGGATTACTATCAATGCTGATGGCATTGATGACATAATCAGAATTGTTGGCATTGATGGGGTTTGTGTAGATATGCATAGATTGGTTTTCGTGACATACTGGGTTGCTTTCATCCAACACTAGTTTTTCTTGGTCGATCAATCTTTGTATGTCATCCTGCAATGCTAGATAGTAATCTGTGATGTGAACACACTATTGGTGGTAGTTATGAAACCTATCCAATTGGAAATCCTTAGGAAATGGGGGCTCATTGGGTAGGGCTAAAGAGGCATTCCTAAGGAGCTCACAGTAGCGTTGATGTCTTTTGATTGCTTCTTCCAACATCTACTTATGTTGAATGCACCTCGCTGCCAGTAGTTGCTTCAGAAGTTTTGAAGGCTTGAGAGGCAGTGGGGTGTACTTTGAGAAATCTTTATGCTCAAAGTTCTATTTGGGTTGTGCAGATGTCTCAAGTGTGCGAATTGGAGGTTGCGACATGTACCCTACTTGGGCATGGGGTTAGCTACGGGTACAGCTAGTTTCTTGTTGCTTTTGTTACTGTTGTTACTAGATCTGGGCTTAGCCTCAGTTGCCATAGTGGCCACTATGGTTTTTGGGGTTTTACCCTTGTCCTTTTTTGTGAAGGTGTTTTTGTAAGAAATGTAGGCTGGGTCTTTGCTTGCCTTGGCCACATTCTTTATACTCTTAGTTTGAGCAAAGGCTTGACTAAGAGTGTGAGGGATGAGGTAGTATAGTTTAGACTTGATAAAGTCATTCACTACATCCTTAAATATGGCCAACAAGTGGGCTTCTGCGATGGGCTTGCAGATTTTGTTAAGGGTTGCGCTCCAACATTGGATGAATTTCTGGACTGGTTCCAGAGGATCCTGCTTCACACCCATCAACTGGTCCAGCCTGATCTCCAGCTTCAAGTTATACTTGAAGCACATCACAAACTAGGTCAAAAGCTCTTCTAGGGTTGAAATAAATAAGCATGGTAGTGCACGGTACCAATCTAAGGCTCTCCCAGCTAGGGACATGCCAAAGAAATGAATGATCATGTGTGGCCATTGTTGCAACAGGAGAGACTCAGACCTAAAGGTAACTAGATGTGCATTGCGATCCCCTTCCAAATTTTACTTCATGAAGTGTGGGAGAGACATCCCTAGGGGTAATGTCAGAGCAAGGATTGCAGGGCTGATGGGGTCATCTTCGTAAAAGTCCATAACTTGTACCATGTCAGAACCAATAGCCTTCAGGTGTTTGATTTTCTCAATGAGGGTCTAGATGAGCTAGAACGCTAGGTCCAGACCCTACGATATTGTGGGTGGTTGGGGAACTATCGAGGCAGCTCCCATCTATGGGATGGTTGGGGTGGCCATGTGACCCATCGATGGTACTGTTAGGGTAGCCCCCACGAGTGGTGCTACTTACACTATCCAGCACTCGACAAGTGGTGTGCTTGGAGCAGCAACCACGATTTTCATTGATGGATAGACCACTTGTATCACCGATGGAATAGACCATAGCCTCGTGTTGGGTTGTACCGTTTGTGGGGTTTGGTAGGTTTGAGGGTAAACATAATGAGACATCTGCAATAGTTGTGGAAGAGACAAAGAAGTAACTGGGGTTCACCATGTGGATGGGCCGAAGCCCGCTACTGTGGGTGGAAGAGATGTGAATGTGGGAATCAAAATGGAAGTTGTGTACGACTGCAAAGTAAGTACAGTGTGAACATGTAGCAGGATAGCCACGATTGGTGTGTGATGTGCTATGGGAATGGAATGATGAACAGTTTGTGAAGGCATAGTTGCTGCAAATGAAATAGGAGAATAAGGGTGTCCGTACGCTAGGAAGGTAACATGGCTACCCATTGTGGTTGTGGTTGTAGGCTGTGGGAGCATAAGTGTGATAACAAAGGGAGTGGTGACAGACAACGGGTTGGCCCAGAAGGATTGGGTAGGAGGGACAGGAATGGGGTTGGTTTGATCTTCCTCATTGGATTGGGAATCGAGTTCCTCCTGTCCTTCTTGAAAAGCACCATCCTAGTTAGATGTCGTGTCTTGCTGCTCCCTAAGCCTAGCCAACTAGATTAGTTTGTCTAGAAGCCTTTGGTTTGCTTGTGTTAAAGGTATGGAAGCACTGAGAGTGGGAAAAAATTCCTTCCCATCGCAGTAAGTGAACTCAAAGCTACGTTTTCCCTCAAATTCGTGTACATCAAAAGGCAGGTTTTCCTGAACCTTTACACAGAGGAATTTATAATGTTCATGTTGTTGGGCTAAGCCCTCAAGTCCTTAGTTTTGGATCCTAAGGGATCGACGCATTTCCAGCATCAAGTTCAGCTGTTGTTCGACACCAGTGGTGCCTTGAACTGTGATGGGAACCTCAATGTTGAAGGTGGTGGAAGTAGTACTTATGGAAGTCATTGTTACATTAAACAGTTTTGCAAATGTGAAAAAAAAAAAAGAAATCAGGAAAGCTAAATAGTTTTGGAAACGCGAAGAGCAAAAAAGTTGGCAAGTAATCAAAAGGAAGGCTTAATGTCTTGCAGGGCTCCCGAGGAACCGTCAAGGTGACCGACTTATACCACATGACACATAAACAACCGCAAAAGGGTATCACATTTATGCTACTATGCGATAGGGTACAGAAGACATGTAAGACTATCATAAGATAGGCAAGTTAGCTGGCAACTTGAGGCTTTATGTCTTGTAGGATTTTCGATGAACCGTCGAGGCGACCAATCTGCACTGCACGACACGTAAACAACCATAGCTAGGTGTCAATTTTATGCTAATTTTTATCAAGGGGTAGAAGGCTTACAGGACTACTGTGACATGAGAAAGGAAACCAAAAGGCCCTCCTTCTAGCACCAGAGAAACTGTAGCAACCAAAAATGTCAACGGCTGGAAGGAATGTCGAGGGTTCGTCAGGTTCTAACAATCTCAATCTCATTTTTATGGAATGGAAATGGGGCACCCTGAATAGTTTGGTCGATTAGATTGTGACTTAGTTAGTGTCTATATAACCTTTTGTAATGTGTTATTTGAAAACAAAACTGATAGCACGAAGTAATGCTTATAATATAAAAAAAGACAGAAAATAGTGTAAAATGCAATAGTAAATAGGGGATAACGTAAAATACAGTTAGAAAAATGCACCACTGTGAAGCTACAACTTCGCTCTATCAAGATGGATATAATCGACTGCACAGCGCTGGGAAGTGCAAAGATCCCAAAGGTAACCAAGACGTGTAGAGTGAGAGGGTTGTGTGCTTGAACGTGAACTCAGGCATTAACAATGCAAAGTGCTACCAAGGTGGTAGGAAGGAGCAAAATAGAATGCCAACTAAGAATGCTAATTTTTTACAATGTCAAAATAGGAAGCTTACAATGCTCGATGTTACGGTGCTATCTTGCTTTCTTGTCATCCAACAAAATCGTTAGCCGACTATACTACTAAGAGAACTGGAACTGAAAGTGCGAAAAAAGAGCCTAAATGCCAGAAGCCAGAAAAGCCAAAGAGAGAAAAGCTAGCTAGAGAATCCTGAGATCCAACTAGAGCCAGACTATAAGTGTCACTCATTGGGGTATTTATATGACCAAGGACATGCGAAAGATACAGTTTGAATGCCACGTGCCTTGGGACTATGTTGACTTGTCTATGCTGCACGTGCCTGCATGACCATTGGGCAAGCCTTCCATGCCATAATTACGAGCCTTCCATGCTGTAATTGCACTGTTAGAGTAATGGTGGAATTAGGTGAGGTGCATTAATGTCACATAACCACTTTCCACACCTTGCCATGCTTTGTAGCATAGCATGTTTGGTGTGGCATAGCATTTTGTTATGTTGTGCTACACTAGATAGCGTAGGGTAGCGTAGCCACTGGTTTGAAGCGAGAAATTTGCATTGTGTCTTACTACATGCATCAGAGACCTTTGGAGCATGCTAACTGTTTGTTGCATTGTTGCTACACTATGCTACGCTACGTAGTGTATTGTAGCATAGCAACTGGCCTTAGTCGCAAAAAACGTTGCCCATCTGCAAACTTTGTATTTTGCACTACAAAACTTGCAAACTTGTTGATCCTAGCCTTGGATTTGCCTTCTCAAAATGCTACAAGGGCTATATACTCACAACCAGTTTTTGAACCAAGCGGTCCAAATAACCAACAAGGAAATAACCTTTCTTTAAGCCCAGTAGTCCTCTCTAGCCCTCACAACCTACTTTGGATAATAATCTTACATCTCCATCACCCTCATCCTTTGCATCAAATACCTTCGAGTGCCTTTCAAACCAAGTGCTTCCTAGGATCCACACTATAATGCTAACTCATGTTGTTTGTAACTGGATCAAGGCTGGCAATCTGTCTACAAAATGATTTGACCTAGGAAGTCCACTCATTTATTTATAGATTACTAGACAAGAGCTGTGCAAGGCTCTTATTGATTCTAGTTCTAGAGTTAACCTCATCTCCCATGATATGTATAAGGCTTGGAACCTGCCATCTCTTAGGAAGAGTAACATACATCTAGAATTAGTAGATTAGTCAATTACTATCCCTTTGGGATTAGTAAAGGACATTGTGATCATATTTTGTGGGTGGTCTTATCCTCTTGATTGTCCTATAATCAAGGTGGACAACTGAAAAAGTGAATTTTCCATCATTATGGGAAGGGCTTGGTTAAGCATGGTCAACGTGAGAATGGGTATAAGGGACTTATCTCTAGAAATATCCAAGGAAAATGAGCTAGGAAAGATTAAGAGGAAGTGTATTCCATACATCACATACAATGAAATTACATGCAAAATATTTGGTTAATCAAGAGCACATACATTAAAGCATACAATCCATGTGCACAAGAAATTAACATTCAAAGGTGTCTATATATAGCAACCACAAAGTAGAAGGGTACCCAGTGGCTGATAGTTAATTTAAATAGTAGCATAATATGCATGGAGCCAACTAAGAGCCTAACATGTGCATATGTTGAAGGCATGGCCAAAATTGAACAAGTTCATTTCCAACTCTCTAATGAAGATGATGATACCTATTCGAGAGAGTTGGAAATCCCTAATCACTTCATGTAGGAGCCCTTAGAGCCAAAGACTTTACTAACCAGTATGGTGCATGTATTTTTTAAAAAATGGTAAACTAGTCATCATTAATGTTAAACTTGCTTCTAAACAAAAAGAAAAGTTGTTAAAAGTAATGCATAAATGGTCAGCAATCTTTACTTGGTCATATTTAGAGCTAATAGAAATCAATTCGAGGATATCTTATCATTGCATCTACACTAACCCAACCATGAAACTTAGAAGGCAGCCATAGAGGCAGCTAAACAAAAAATTAAAGCAAATCATTAAGGAGGAGATAGAGTAACTCCTCAAGGTAATTGTATCTATCTAATCACAGATGGTGAGTGGGTTAGCCCAATCATAATTGCACCAAAGAAGGATGGAAAATGGCAAGTCTACATTGACTTTAGGTTGTTAAATATGGAAACATTTAAGGAGCAATTTGTGGTTCAAGTATTAGATATTACATCTAGGCATTATTATGATAACTTTTTGGATAGTTATAATGGCTATAACCAAATCCAAATTACACCCAAAGATTAGGCCAAGACAACATTCATGAGTTCCTAGGAAACTTTTTGATATTGTAATATGCCATTCAATCTTTGCAATGCCCATGCAACATTTCAATGCTTGGTCCTTAGGATCTTTCAATAGTTAATAGGTAGTGGTATTGAAGTATTAATGGGTAACTTTTCCACCTATGTAGCTACCTTTGAGCAATCCTTGGATCAAGTTCAACAAGTGCTAAAAAGATGTGTTGAAACAAGCCTACAACTCAAGTGGCAAAAGAGCCATCTCATGATTCAAGAAGGCATTGTGTTAGGGCACAAAATTTCACAAAAATGGATTGAGGTAGACCCAAAAAAGAGGTCCATCCAAGGAATAACACACCAACTAGAGACTGTTAAAGATGTCTAGTCATTCCTTGGACACACTAGTTAATACCAGTGATTTATTGAGAATTTCTCTAAGATTGTAAAGCCGTTGGTAGAGCTTACAAATAAATATGCATCTTTTATCTAGAAAATGGAATGTGAACATGCATTCCAATAATTAAAGAAGAAACTCATAGAAAAAAAATATTATGAGCACCAGATTAGTCCAAACCATTCCATATCATGATAGACACATCTAACTATACTTTGGGAGTAGTGCTCATGTAGATGGATGATTAGAAATGTCCATACTACATCCACTATGCAAGTAGAAGCATTGTGGGAGCATAGTTAAATTATACCATCATGGAGAAAGAATTAATGGAAATGGTGTATGTGTTATAAAATTTCAAGCACTATCTGCTTGGTTACAAAGTATTTGTGCATGCAAACCACAGTGTAATTCGCTTTCTCATGAACAAGTCGATAGTGAGCCCTTGTGTCATACAGTGGCTCGTGATCTTGCAAGAATTCAATATCACTATGTTAGATCAAAAAGGAACTATGAATGTGATTATTGATCATCTCTCTCACTTAAGATGGAATAGCAAAGAGGAGGAGAGCTTACTCTCTGATCAGTTTTCAGATGAATTCCTCTTTATTGGAGTAATAAATGAACAAATGCCTACAAAAGAAACATGGTATAATGGCATCTTCAAATATCTTCTCACGCAAGAGATGTCACAAGACTTCAATTTTAGGAAAAATAAATAATTTCTTCATTAGGTTAAATACTTCATGAAAATTAATGGACACCTTTACAAGCTGTGTGTGGATGGCCTTATTCGTTGGTGTGTCCCTGATGAAGATCAACTACACATTCTCTAGGATGCTAACAAAGGGCCTTGCAGAGGTCACTATGTAACGAGATGCACAACCATAAAAACTTTGATGGCAAGATACTATTGGCCTTCAAACGTTAGGGATGCCCACTAGTTCATGAAGTCTTGTGAATATTGTCAATGTGATGGGGGGATGATCACTTGCATGGAAGGTCCTAAATAGTGGATTCAACTATTAGAACCTTTTAACATATGGGTTATTGACTTCATGGGTCCCATCACACCCATGTCCAATAGGAAGGTGTATACTATAGTAGAAGTTGGCTACTACACAAAATGGGTAGAAATGATAGCCATTACTGACTGTACATCATCCATTGTTATCAAATTTATACAAAAAAATATCATGAATAAGTTTGGGGTGTAATGTTCACTAATATTTGATAATGGAACTCATTTCATAGGTACCACATTTAGAAAATTAATGCAATGCTTGGAGGTAGAGCATAAATTAAGAACACCTTACCATCCTGAAGCCAATGATCAAGCAGAGGTAACCAACCAAGAGATTCCAAGAATACTAATGTGAACCATAAGCAAATATATGAAGGACTAGAGTAAAAAACCTAACAATGCTCTCTAGGCTTATTGGTCAACTCGGAAATTTCCTATTGGCTATTCTCCCTACGAGTTAGTATACAAGAAACTTCCAATGCTTCCAATCCAATCCAAGCTTTGTACACTCTCAATATCTTGTGAACTAAATCTTGACCTAAGTTTAGCATAGAAAGAAAGATTAATCAA
This sequence comes from Gnetum montanum, assembly GCA_015680685.1. Classification (NCBI taxonomy): domain Eukaryota; kingdom Viridiplantae; phylum Streptophyta; class Gnetopsida; order Gnetales; family Gnetaceae; genus Gnetum; species Gnetum montanum. The sequence continues at coordinate 92,395 of MNCI01003833.1, forward strand.
CTTGAACATGTTTGATGAAAATCAATTGTTAGCCCTATCCTTGAATGAGGTGAACATGGAATTTAGCAAGCAATGTCATGACCTTAAAATTAGGAAAGTAAAACTTCAGTTAGGAGATAAGGTTCTTTACTAGCACACCACACATGTATCCCAAAAGACAAAATTCCAAACATTGTGGGAAAGACCTTATATGATTGATCAAACCTTTCCCTCTGGGGCCATGTTGATCCACAAACTTGATAGCCCAAATAAAAGGTAGTTGGTCAACATCCAATAAATGATGCCTTTCCTCAAACTAAGATAGGCTAGTGTAAATGTCACCTTGATGGATGGAAAACCATGTTCTAAATTTTAGATCTCTTCCTTCCAACTTAGTCATGAAGGAGAAGGCCATCCATGCTAACCATTAAATTGGCCTCTTAGTTTTTCTACCTTTTTTTTCATGTTTTTTATTTTACAAATTTTTGATTTTCAAAATTTTCTCATTTTACACCATCTTTATTACCTTTAAGCCTTATTGACTATTTTACATTTTCTTATATATTTTACATTGTTTTTTTTTTATTTAAGTATCATATTTTCTCATTTTTGCTAATAAATCTTCTTTATTTTCATACGACACAATGTTGTTGATGTTGTTTACTAATGATGGTTTATGCTTAATGAGTAATTATTGATGTCTAGTTTCTATTTTTGAATTCTGATGTCTAATGATTTTGACATGGTTTATTTTTCATGGAACAGGTAGTGAGTCCACATCATCCACCCATCCAATGAACTCTATGGTTTTCCTTATTCTAGAAATTTGCGGTCCCTTTTCATTAAATAAACTTTTAATCAATCAGTGACCTTGGTAGTTCCAAAATTAGAAAGGATTCAAAGGTTTGTAAAGGGTGCAACTTTAAGAAAACTCAATACTCTTTGTCTTGTTCTTCTTAATTGATTGCATGAGTGCTTTTCATGGACTTCTTGCCATTCCATGCCAACCAATAATAGGAAGATGAATAAGTTGTTGTGTGGTGTGGTTTCCATTCAAAAAAAGAAAAACAAAACCAAACAATGGGAATTCAAAGCACACCCCTTGGACAAATAAACAAGCTACAAGTACTAGTTATGGGACTCAAACAACATGCACCGATGCTTGAAGGTCCCCTCCAACTAAGGCCTTCTCTCTCACTTCCTACTTCTCCTTTCTTCTCTTTATAGAATAGTGGTGGTTTTGTGAAAGCACTCTTGTGTCTCATGTAGGTGGATCAGTCTTAGAGTGGTGATGTGAAGTCACTGAAAGTAGATGGTTTTGGTTTAGACTAGGATAGAACTTCTTGGATCATTTTAACCACAAATTCCACAAGGGACTTCTTATGACCTCAAATTGGAACTTCATTCCACCTTCTCTATCATCCATCCATGTTGCCATAACTCACCTCACTGTAGTGTTCTATGTTATGCTTTATGTCCTGGTTTGATGTATTGGGATTCTTGAGTAGATTCTTTCATGTTGGTCTTTAAATTTTCATGACCATTAATTGAATATGGGGCCCATGGACTCCTTAGTTGAGGTTATGCAAGGGCAAAAAGGGCATGAGCCTACTATGACGAGGATCCACATGCATAGCTCTTGGCTTGATTAGTTAAGGTTTTTTACCTTTGACATTGCTACAATCCTACCTCGCATTTTCCATTGCGTAAACCACTCAACACTCAATCTTTAATTTCATTCATCCACTAAATCAATTTTTCTTCATTTCTTCAAATTTATGAGCTTCAACACCCTCTTCTCATGTTTTCATACTATTCCTGGTCTTCTGAGCTTCCATTTGATCCCAATTTTATTCAAAAATTCTTTGTATTTTAAAATTTTGACCAAGTCAACATTGGTTGTTGACTACATTGATGATTCCTTGTTGATATAGCCAACCATGTTGACAAGGCCCTATTGCTGAGGCCTCATCTATTTAGTGGTTAGATCCTATATATACTACTAGATGCTTTGGAATTTTTTGTAAATTTCTCATAACACATGGGGAATTTTTGAAATTTTTCAAAGCCCAAAACCTTACCAAGTTCATAACTTCCCAACATTTTTCAATCCTACACTTACCGAAGGTAAGATATTTATTGTGGGAGCCACAAACATTAAGGTTTCTGATGAAAAATTAATAAAATTTTTTGGAAATTTTCCTAACTCCCCCAAAGGGTTAATAACCTTAACCATATATAAACATTAACTTTTTTCCAAGTTAACCCTTCCAACAACCTCTAGGATGAATTATTCATAGTAACACATAAAATAAATTATAATTGGACTAATTAAATCAGCCATAATCACAACTTAGCAAAGTGTAACTATCCTCAAGAATTAAGGTATCCCAATTGTTTTAAGGTTACACAATGATTTCTAATCGATGGTCTTATTGTGATTATAGATGGCACCCAAACAAAAATGTTTGTAAGAAGGAGGACACTCACAACTATGGGAGAAATGACATAAAGATAGAATTGGCTAGCAATAAAAGGCCAAGAACTACTAGAGGCGACCCATGTAATGGAACCTCTTTGGGAGGAGCTCAAAGTAGAATCTATCTAATGGATTCCAGAGGAAGAAGTGCCAACTGAATAATCACAAAGAGGACAAGTGCTTGGATTCATGCCAAGGCTTAGCTTTCTTAGACATCATTCAGTCCTAAGACATTCAAAGATTGCTTCTTTAAGAGATCAACTGTGGACCATTTTTGAAAAAAGCCCTAGAGGATGTCAAGACACAACTATAGACCTCTCCCATGTGGCCAGACATCATGTCCAGTGAGGGATGGTACATGGAAGAGACCTATCTCTTCTAGAATAGCCAAAGGCCAGGGTCTATCTTCAAGATCAAGGGCATTCAAGTGTCCTACTTGGTAGAAACCATTGCACATGCACTTGGGTTTCTTGACATAGGAACACAACTAGCTAAATTTTTTACAAAAGGTAATTCTAAGGCTAAGAGGGAGTGGACCCAACAATGTTATGGGATGGATCATAAGTAGTATGGTGTGCTCAAATTGGCAGAGTGGATTTATTTCAATATTGTGCCCTATCACCTCAATCCAACGGTGAGGACAAGCAAGGTGACTTCTTTATCTACTTGAGCATGCACCACTTTAAGTAGGAAGTTCCCTATTAACCTTCCACAACTACTATACTTAGGGATTGAAAAATTATTCAAATAAAATGAATGTGGAAGGAAGGCATTCCCCTTTCCATGCCTCATTAGAAAAATTTGAAAAAGGATAGGCATTGTTTGCTACTCTAATAACACTCTTAGGCATGTTCCCGTGGCCTCATGGGTATAAATCATGAAGAATAAAATGCCGGTGACAACCCAAGAAGAGGAGTTTCAACCACCACCACCCACTTAAGAAACAACATCAGAGGCCCATGCAACCATTGAAAATTTGCGAGAAATCTAAGAACAATACTTGATTGAACAAGAGTAACAAGAAAGAATGAGCGGGGCTGGATCCATCTGTGTATTGACCAATGATGAGTTACCTTAATGAGGTGGCCTAAATAGTTACCCAAAGAACGCAGTTGCCTTCAAGGTTAGATCCCAATCTTAAGAGGTGATGATGTCATTGGCAATACATCATCTATTCCTAGAAATCTCTAGGAATGCCACCACTTTCTCAGTGAGGTTGGAGGAAGGTGAAGAGACAACTATCTTGGTGATGCAACACTAAGGAAAGGAGATAGTGGCAAAAGTGGTAGTTGACCATGTAGCTATAGCACTAAATGCATCTACAACATTTGTACTAAATGAATCTACACTCCAAAATGTGAAAATGTTTGCAGGCACAGTTAGGGGGAAGTTATATGTAGCTCAACATGAAAAATTGTTGGAATGACTAGTAAGAACTAGGCAACTGACTCTAGACACCTTTGATCTTCTAGAGAACATCATTGCAACTCAATTAGAGCTACTGAATGCAAGGGGTAGATGTATTATGTTGGAGGGGTAACTAAAAATAGCCCAAGAGCAAGATCAACACTTGGCCATGGAGGTTGCTAAACTCCATGCCTAACTTGCAGAATAAGTAGTCCTTAACCTAGTAGTGATTAGAGATGAAGGTATCAAATAGCCTCAAGAATGGCTTCAGAAGATGAGAAGGAGGTAGTGATGGCCATCTTTAAATAGTCTGTAATAGAAGTTGAAATGTACTTAATCAAAAAGAACTTGAATTAGATGCACTAGGAGAATGAAGCATTGATTGCACAAAATTATTGCCTACAAAATGTTGATACTCAAAGAGATCAAATGCAAGAATCCATTCATCAATAGTAGGAGTAGCTTACTAGGGTAAACACTGAACTAAGGAAATTGACTGTGGAGAATCACAATTTATCAATGAAGGAGGTACACACCTTGCAACAAAAGTCTATCATTGAGATTGCCATCTAGAAGAATGAAGCTCTCAAATTTGGAAAAGTAAAAAATAACTCTAGGGACAATGTCGATTTGCAGAAATAAGTAAATGAAAATCAAATCCATATGGCAAAGGTGAAAATGAATGAAGCCCTCTAGCAACTCTAGTAAGGAAGAGAGATGACAATTGATCCTTGATGGGATTGATGTATAGAAGAAAGTGGAGACTTGCTTGAAGGAGTTGCAAATCAAGGAGATGACACAGTACATGGAGTTGGCCAATCTCTGTTATGCAAACTTGGTAATGCTGACTACCAGACAGGCATGGTCAAAGTTAGAAAAATAAGTGGCTATCTCATATTTGCTATACAAGGTTGAGTTCAAACACAACAAGGAAACCAAGCAAAACCTTAAGATTGTTAATGCTAAAATCAAAGTTCTCATAGGGAAATTCGTAGATCAACGATGTATTGCTAGGAACATAGCTAGATGGATGAATGACTACTAGGAGTTGAAGAACACAATCAAGATGTTCAACATTGAATGCAAACAATTTGCTACTTGGTTTGTCAATGCCATGGATTTTTTTCCAGCAATCCCATGTCCTTGGGATGTGCTCGTTGCAATGCACATTGGGAAAGATATGTGGATGGTGCATGATCTTAGGAGTAAGAAGGAGAAAATGAAAGCACTATTGGATGATTTCCACCTCCCACCTAAAGTTGTAGCAGCCACAGGACAACCGTAGCCACATCAACCACCACCAGTGCATGAAGCCGATGAAGGTCCCTTGGAACCTCAAGAACCACTACTTCCTGGTACCCTTTAATTTTCTTCAAAAAGGTTCACATCATCAAGGAACATGTTGTCTGATTTTGAAGAGTTGAATCATGGTTTTCAATTTTGTTTCTTGAACACCTTCATTTTTTTTGTAATGTGTTGATTTGTATACTCCATTTTTTGTTAAGTTAGTCAACTTGTTTTCTATGAACAAAAGTTAATCAATAATTCCATACCTTCCCAGTTTTGTAACAAAACTTGAGGATGAGTTTTCATTTAGTTTTTGGGGTATGATGAGTTGCATTAAGTTGGTTGTGTCAACGAGGCCTTGTTGATTAGGCCTTGTCGATGCATCTTACCATGCGTCAAGGAGACCCCATTGACGTAGTGTCAGTTTTCTTAATTTTTAGACATAAATATGTGCTTGTAGCTATATTTATGGCATAAGTAAATTGTAGTTATAGCAGAGCTCTTGCCTTTTTTACATTTGAAAGTTAGAATTTTTCCTCTGAGTGCCCATAGTAGAAGTCATTGAGCATATGGATCTTTATTCAAGCATTTTTGTACTTGGGCACAATAGTATGTATGGAAATAAAGATGATCTTTGGATAGATTAGCTATTTTATTTATGCATTTACTATTTTTAATTATTTATTAAATTATTTCAATTAGTTATTAAATATTTTCCAATTATTACATTAATGAGGTAATTAAGTGAGATAGATTACATACATAAGTATGACCACTTTGAGCATAACACGTATTTGCTTGGTAATCCCAATAGTGTTATCACTTGGTATGTCTAGTAGTGTAGCGCTTGGTTGCCCAACAGTGTATACGTGGGTTTAGAATGTGTACAGAAAGTGGAAATGTGTACTTATGTTAGGATTAGTTAAATGATTATTTAATTAATTAATTAAGATTAGTTAATCAAATTCATTTTTATCTAAATTTCAAGCACTCAACTATAAAACATGAAAATGATAAAAATCAAATGCCTCAGTTACACTTCACCATACCCATAAACTTCACAAGTGTAATTAGAAAGACAACGTTTGACCTTAAGGTTAGATTCACTTGGTAAAGGGCTAGTGAACTAGAAATGACAAAGTCTATGGAATTTGACTAGATTGTGCGTGAATGCTTCGTGATTCGTATGGTTGGACATAGGGGTACCTCACCACTCATCAATGTGTTAACATGAAAACACATAAACACATGTTACATTTAATGCCCAAGAATATCCCAAATTTATCTAGAAAAATCCAAATAATGTATATTTTAACTAGGAATCTCTAAGGGCCAGGTCTTGGTTACCCTCATTGACAAAGGAACTCACCAACAGCTTTTAGAATAACCTTGTGACTCCAAACAAGTCATTTATCACCTAGTCTTAGCAATAGTTTCCCTATTAACATAATTAATGACTAAGGCACATGTATCATTGGAGGGATAGCTCTTGACTATCCCTCACTACACACCACTAGACTTAATTTCTTAGTGTCATAAATCCATATTCTCACATGAACTTACGAATCAAAATCTAAGGTAGGAAATCCATTTAACAATCCTTGTTCTCATGGAGTGGATCAAAATAAAGAACATTGAACTACTGCATGTAGATAAGGGCATTTAAAATATTCATGGCTCCCACTATCAATTAAGTGAAACTAGTCACAAAAATATTATTATTTTATTCTAAAAATCTAAAAGATTTCTAAAATGGCCAAAAATTCATAATAGCCAAAATTCCACAAAATTGCAAAATCATGTTTTTGTCATGAGTTGGACCAAAATCCAAGTTCACATTAAAATTTTATCCATATTATTCATAAATATCCAAGAAGTAGGTTAAAAAAAGTTTTCACAATTCCAAAAATTCATCAAAAGAGAAAATGGTCTGAACAAAATTAAAATATCAAAAAATAAGTCCAAAATGACAAAAATCTTGTAGAATCTCAACATAATAATCAAAATCATAGAAGAATAGTAGAAAAATAGAAATCAAGATGGAGGAATAAAAAATCCATAACAATATAGGATAGTTACATAAGCAAAACATAAATTAATCTCTGTTATAATATCTACAACCAAATAGAATAACTACATAAAAAGGAAAGTAGAATAAACTTTCTTACTTGTGTTGGTAGAGCTTTCAATATCTTCTTAGCATCTTTCTTTTCTACCTAATGCTCTCAATTATTTTTTTTCTTTGCTTATCCTATCACACCTAAAACACTTCTAAAAACTACTATGAAGCATATCTAATGCCTCAACCTATTTTAAAGGGGAAGAAGAGAAGAAACAAGTTTAAAATTAGCTTCAAAATGAAGAAGAAAGGGTAAAAAAATATTTTAGAAAAACATGATGAATCATGGTTTGAAAAAAAATGTCAATTGGTAGAAAACAAACAACAAAAACAAGCGGTGAAGAGGTGGTGGAAGAAAACACGAGACAAAAGAGAAAAAGTATAATACATACTATATGTTATGTATATAATATAGAAAAAGTTTATATAAAATGTGTTATGCATGTGAATATCCATTAAGAATGGCCATTGACTTCTTTTCTCTAAAAGAAATTTGATTTTAATATTTTTCAAAAAGTTATTAACATTTTTATAAATTCATTATTATTTTTCCCTCTAACTAATACCTCAATGTTTAAACACCCATAACATGTCCACTAAGACTCCAAATAAAATTTTGTTTGAACCTAAGGAATCTTTATCAAGTGTTCCACCTAATCATAGATGGAAATCTTATCTAGGCATTACCTATCAAGGTTTCCTAGTTCAAATGTTAAAACTTTAATGATATTTTAGGAAAATAGAAAATGTAATATCTCGAAAACCATAACTTTGATTCTAGTGACTCAAGGATCAAAACGAACATTTTCAAATGTCCTAAACACATTGATAAGGTCCAATTCTAGGTAGGACATCATCTTAAGGTACTTCCTTAATAAAGCTATTTATGCAGTATTTACTTATAATTAAAAATGAACTCCAAATCCTAGCTTAATGAAAAAGGTAACAAGGGATATGTTTGGGTTAAGGTGTCAATTCAAAATTACTCTATGAATAGAGTATTATATAATCACATGTTGCATATTAAAAAGAAAAGATGCATAATTACATGTTCATAATAAAGTATAAATATACATAATTGAATGTGCATAAAGAATAAAATATGTATAGCCAAATACTTGTAAAAGCATAATAACTAAGAAAAGAAAAACTTTATGGGACAATTCGATTTTTAACATTTAATCATATAATATACAGAATATCTATGAACAAGCTCAAATAGTAGTGAGATAAAAGATACAAAACTTTAACAAATACTCTACTAGGTAAATTACATTTACTTATTGATGAGTCATCATTAATTAAACTATGTCAATGCATACCCATCAACACATGATTTGATGTGTCAATGCATATGCATTAACAAAGTGTTAGTTCTTGCCTATATAAATGTGCACACCTACTACATTGAAGGTATTCATTCATTAGTAGTATAGTGGAGCTCTTGTAGTTTATTTTTTTGAGACTTGGAATATTTTCTAAGTGCCCACAATAAGAGTTGAGAAGAGTATAGATCTTTATTCAGGCATTGATGTACTTGGACACTTTGGTGTGAATAGCAATAAAGATGAGATTCTTGATAAATCTAGAATCACTTAGAATTAGCATAATATTTACTCTAATGCACTTTACTATTATGAAATTTACTTTCATACATTTAATGAATTAATTAATTAATTATAGATAATTAGTGCACATAAGTATGACCACCTTGAGCATATGTTGACACTTGGTAACCCAATAGCATTAAGATGTGTTCAAGATGTGTATGGTAGGTGGGAAAAAATGCTTAAGTTAGAATGAGCTAAGACATTAAATAGTGTCTAGATTAATTAAGCACATAATTACTTTATTTTCACACTTAGGAGAAATAAATAGAAATATAAAAGCTATACAAATCATGTGCCTCAATTACACTGAACCATAGCATTGTACCCTTACAAGTGGATTTGGGAACACAATGATCACATTCTTAAGATTCACTGCTAACCCTTCAACTTCTATAAAGGACAACCCTTCAAATTTTGTAACAATTGATCCTTAAACACATTTAACACCCTCCTGTAAACTAAAAGTTTTCAAACTATCAATTTAACAAGAATTATTCAACATGTAGACTCCAAGTTACTTTCTCAGCCTCTGGAATGTTGATAACTTGAGGGGTTTGGTTAGAATATCAATGAGTTAATCTTCACCCTTACAAAAGACCAAATCAATAACACCATAATTGCATAGATCATGCAAGAAGTGAAATCTTACATAAATATGCTTTCTTCTTCCATGTAGCATAGGATTTTTGAATAACTTTTGGTGGAATTGTTATCACAAAAAATTGTAGTAGCCCCCTCTTGCTTGAAGCATAGTTCATTAAGAATTTCTCTTAGACAAATAGCTTGGCAAGCATAAGAAGTTGCAATAAAAAATTCAACCTCTGTGATTGACAATGTAAACAATTGATTGCTTCTTGGATGATCATGAAATAGCCTTTATGCCCATCATAAAAACATATCCTAAAGTGCTCTTCCTATCATCTTGATCTCTTGCATAATCATTATTAGTAAATCCCAAAAAATTAGATTTCTTACATTTCTTGTAAAAAAGCCAAAAATATTTAGTACCTTACAAGTAATGAAATTTTTTTTTTTCAACCAACAAATGCTTCTTCTTTGGAGACTCCATGTATATACTGATAAGACTCACAACATGCATTATATCAGGTCTAGTTGTAGTCAAATACATTAGACTCCCAACAATTTTCTTGTAAATTGTAGTCTCCACCTTACCTCCTTGAGGATCTTTATTTATCCTCAAGCCAATCTCAATTGGACTACTTATAGGATTGAAAATCCTTCATCTTCAACCTCTCCAAAATTTCTTTGACATACTTCTTTTGAGAAATAAATATTCCAATAGGGGATTACACTACTTCCATTCCAAGATAGTAATGCATTTCCCCAAGAAGAGTCATTTCAAACTCATCCATCATTAACTTCTTAAAGTTTTCAAATGAATCACTATCATTCCTAGTGAAAATAAGATCATCAACATATAAACATATAATGAGCACTTTTCCTCCATCAATCTTTGTAAAAAGTATATGCTTATACTGACATTTTTGAAATTCCTCAGAAAAATTAGTATTTATAAAAATATACCAAGATCTTGGAGCTTGTTTTAGTCCATACAAATCCTTTTTTAATTTATAGATCTTATGTTTACTACCAAGATTCACAAAACTAGGGGGCTGATTAATAAATACCTATTCCTCCAAGTCTCCATGCAAGAATGCAAACTTGACATCCATTTGGAAGATAGGCCATGAATTTTGTGCTAGCAATGCAATCACCAATCTAATTGTATCATGCCTTGCAGTAGGAGCAAAGACTTATTTATAGTCAATCCCATATTCTTGCTTGTATCCCTTAGCCAACACTCACGCCTTATACTTGTTAACTTCACTAGCCTCCTTTAGTTTTGTTTTGAAGACCCACATCACACCAATGATTTTGTGCCCTTTTAAAAGATCAACCAACTTCCAAGTATCATTTCTCTCAATGGATTTAATTTAATCCTTCATTACCTTTCTTCATTTTGATTCTTTAATAATACTTTCAAAAGTTGTGAGATCACAATTTGCAAACAAAGCAAAGTGGATGATGGGTTCATCAGATTGGTCAATCCCAGTTAACTCATAATCCATCATCCATGACGGCATTTATGATGATGTTATGTCCTATAGAAGACTTAGGCATGATAGGTCCTATGATATCTAAACTCCAACATTGAAATGGCCATGTGATGTGTGTGGTATGCAGTTCAATGGGTGGCAAATGCATTAAGTTGGAATGCCATTGATACATGTCACACATCTAGACCTTGGAGATGTAATTGTATTCCATGTAAGGCCAATAGTATCCTAAGCATCTAATTTTTGATGCCATTTGCCCTGATTGCTATGTGACCTCCACACAATCACTCATGGACTTGATCAATGATCATTTGTGCTTTGCCATTGCCAACATAGGTTAGTAGTATGCCATTGTAGGATCTATGATATNTATTGCCAACATAGGTTAGTAGTATGCCATTGTAGGATCTATGATATAGTGTGTTATCACCTACAAGGACATACTACCATGATTGTTTTTACACTACATCATTTTAGGTAGTGGTTAGATGTTGCGGAGGCTCACCCTATTGAAGATAGGACTTGATGTCATCATACAATTCTTGTGTGTGAGTTTTGCTTATTGTGGCTATGGATGCAATGTCAGTTGTTTGTGTGATAGGCTTGATGAAATCCGTTAATGAAGCAAGTAAGGCATGAAACGTATTAGGTGCAATGCTTAAGGCTAGTGTAGCTAATGTGTTAGTAATGACATTCTCATTATAGGGAATGTGTTGGATATCTAGAATTGCAAATCATTTGAGTAAGTGCTTTACCAAGTCACAATAAGGTTGTAAGTGTTGTGCTTTATAACCATAAACCTCTATGACTTGGTTAATGACTAATTATGAATCACCTTGGATCACTAGGTTTTGAATTCATAGGTCGTGGGCTACTAAGATGTCTATAAGGAGACCTTCATACTCCACTACATTGTTAGTGCAAGGAAATACAAAGTAATAAGTGAAGGGTTAGATCTCCCTAGAGGGAAATGTGATTACAGTAGTGGACCTACCCCCTTGATAGGTTGAAGCACCATCAAAGTATAACATTACCTCAAAGTTGGCAGGCACATGGCTTATGCTGCTAACATGCTCATCCAAAAATTCTAGATCTATCATTGCTTGATCATTTATTGACAAAGCCATGAATTGTATGGCTATTGCTTAACATTTAGTTGATTCTTGTTCTATGTAGTGTAGGCCAAACTTTGTTTTTATTGCTTTCCATTGTGCAACTCAACTACTTATGTAAAGTTCATTGTGATTGCCTAGAGTACATTACTTATATAGATGATGTTTACCTGGATATGGAAAAAATAGTGCCTTCACTTCTTAAGCATGAAGACTAAGGTGAGGTAGTTCTTCTCCACATCATTGTATTTTGCTTCATGGGCCAGTAATGCATGGCTTAGGTACTATATAGGGACCTTTGAGCCATCGTCTCACTTTTGGCAAAGCAAAGAGGTGATGGATGTGTCAGAGGTTACAAGGTAGATGTAAAATGGTTTATCTCCTTGTAGAGGGTAGACTATTGGAAATTGCACAAGCTCCTATTTAAGGTTGTCAAATGCCTCTTGGCATTGAGCTATCCACTCAAAATGGACTCCCTTTTCTGAGCAGATGTTGCATGGGCTGCAACTTGTTAGTTAACCATGCAATAAACTTGCGAATGAATTACAGTCTACCTTGTAACCCACATAGCTCCTTAAGGTTAGTTGTTGGTGCTAAATTGATGATAGTATTAACCTTTTTAGGGTCTATGTATATACCTACTTCTAATGCTACAAAACCTAGCATGTGAACCATGTTAATGCCAAAGACACACTTCTTAGGATTCAACCTAAGGTCATGTATTATGCAATGTTTTAAGTACACAGTCTAAGTCATCTACATGTTTATATCTTATTTTGGACTTAACTACTATTTCATCAACATAATCATTAAGCAAATCTAGTAAGTAATCACTAAGGATGTATGTCATAGCACGTTCATAGGTTACTTTTGTGTTTTTTAGTCCAAAAGCCATCATTGTGTAACAAAACATACCCCAAGGGGTCATGAAGGTCATATTGAGCTGATGCTCCATGTTGATCCAAATCCACTTGTAACTAGAGAACCTATCCATGAAGGAAAACAAGGCATAACCAATTGTAGTATCCACTAGTTGTTTAATACTAGGCACCAGGAAGTTATCTTTAATGATCACCTTGTTTAGGTCCCAGAAGTCTATGTAAATGTATATGCTTCTATTTTTCTTGGGTACAACCACAATGTTAGAAACCTAGTCTATGTAGTCAATAGCCCAAATGAAACCAGCATTGTAAATCTTGGTGATTTCATTACAGATTACCAATGCCACCTCAAGCTTCACCTTGTGGGATTTCTTCTTAACTAGTTTTATGTGAGGATCAAGGATTATATTATGCTACACTATGTGAGGATCTAGGCTTCTCATGTCTTCATAAGATCATGCAAATGCCTTGATGTTGTTGTTGAGTGTTTTTGCAATGTTTTGGGCATGTTGAGGCTCTAACAAAGAATTAAGATTCAATGTTTTTGCCTTGCCACTAAGTGTTGTTATAGGGACTTCAACGAGGGCATCCTTGGTGATGTCACCTACCTTTAGGTCTAGAGCTTTAACTAGATGATCTGGCCAATCTAGTAGTGCCTCTACAAATGCTATGTGTTCATTGCGAGCTCTTGGCTCAAGATCTAGGCATTTGGTATTAATGTATCACATGAGACCACCATGAGGCCTAGTAAGAACCAAAGGTGAATGCAGATGCCTACACATCCTCAGGATGCAATTCTACCAAGTATCCTACAAAACAACCAAAAAGAACATCAAGACATACCTATCTTAAACAAAGTTGAAATGGATAATATAAAGAAAGTAATGCAATGAACATTCACCTAAGTGTGCAAATGAGAAGTCATAGAAGCTAATATGCAAGCTAGTTTTGTGACTTGGTAGGCCATGGGGTGCTAGTTTAAGGTCATAGCAGACCATGGTTTGCTAGTTTAAAGGTCATAGTAGATCATGGTTTGTGCAAACTACATTAGTTTAGGCAAGGTTGGGAGTTATTGCAACATGAAATTAGGTTGGACATTTGTTGGGCAATCAGAAAAAATTTAGGAAATTTTCTAGCTTTGGGGACCACTAGAAAATGTTTGGAAAATCTTCTAACTCTAGTTGCTACGCTCAAGAAAAACTTGGAAAATTTACCTAAGTATGGGATTCTATCTTTGTAGGTAATGCATTTAATTACCTCAAGAAGGTATATATGTGTATTTCACCAAGGTCAAACTATCATTTTCCAAAGTAAAAATAAGAAGTTACAGAGTGTAGTGGAGTTGGAGTAAGGAGTGAAGTCAGAGTGTAGCAATAAGAGCATAGAACCCAAAAAGTGATAGCTAGAGCATAGCACCCCAAACAGTGATAGATAGAGCATGATCGGAAACATGACATGTCAAAATGAACATCAGCACCTTGGGCTCATCAACATGGATGATGGAGAGTGAGCACTATAATGTCTACCATGGGCACGCATGGAGGAACAAAGAGAGATGCCATCTGCTAGGTACCCTACTACACTTCACCCTTGTATAGTTTTTACTTTGTTTTGTCTTGCCTTTATTTATTTGCATTGCATTTGGGTTTTAGGCTTTGGAGTAGCCTACCTTAATAGGAACTACCATGACTGTGGTTGCCAGGGCCACCACGGCCAAGAGGAGAAAGGAAAATTTTGTGGGTGATGAGGGTTTTTCTTGCACATTTTTTTCCTTTTTCTACATTTTGCACATGCACTATGTTGGAATGGGTGATTGGATTCCATGACTATGTGGGACAAGGGTTTCATTTTTTTCATGCTATGTGGAGCATGGGGAATTAGCAAAAATGTGGGCTTTGTGGCCATTGCTAGGAAAAAAGGAGAAAAGACAAAACTAAGGCCTTTGTAGATGTAGCCAAGGTAGTCGTAACTTGGACACAAGGGATCATGGAACCCCCTCGTCCCCACTCTATTATTGGAAAAAGGCATAGTGAAGGCTATGGCTATGATGGTGGTTTGTGTGACCATAGATGAGAGGGTCACAGGTTTGTGCATGGCCATGATTTCTATTATTTTGTGTTGCTATTATGTGGAGGGGAAAAAGGCGAAGGCAAGGGCTTAGTGACTATAGCTCAGGGAAGGCCACAGTCGATGAACGATGCTCTGCAATTTTCTTTATGTCATAGTAAGGCACTTTTGCATGGTATGGAGGGACACAAGTGTTGGTAGCCACCATGGGTTGCTTACCACATGGCAAGGATTTAGTGTTGGAGCATGAGGAGGTGAAGTGTAGGGAGATACGAGAAGGGTTGCTTTTTTTGGATTTGTTTTTTAGGTTTGAATGGAGATTAGTGGTAGGATACATGTGAGGAGTTGTGGGGAAAGCATACCATATAGCACAATGGGGTTGAGTAGCACGAAGTGTTAGAGCATGGCTGGGGCAAGTGAAGATGGCTACAAGGGCTACAGCCATGATCTATGCTCTAGTAGGTGGCACATTGTGTGAATGTCTTTGACACAACAATTTATTTTTCATGAATTTTTTCATGTTTTGAGGCTAGGGAGCATAGCCAATATTTAGCAATGTTTTCATGACTTTGAAGACTTCGCTTCTTAAGGAGCATAGCTAACAGTTAGAAATTATTTCATGATTCCAGGTAGTTATGCTCCCTAAGGATCATATGTGATAATTAGAAATTTTTATGATTTACTTGGGTTACACTCTTGTGTAGGGGTGACCTAGAGTTAGGATTTTTTTTCAAGGACACCTAGGCTACACTACTTGGAGTTGGAAAAATTTTGAAAAGTTACTAAGTATAAAAGGAGGAATTTTCAAAATGCAAAAGTGCTAAGTGTGAGAATGTAGAATGTTAGAATGCCACCTATGAAACAAAATGTGATGCATACCAAAGCTTTTCCAAAATGCTAAACTTGCAAGTCAAACATGCCAAACTATCAAAACATGCAAATGGAACTAATGCACAACATGTGAATGTAAAGAAAAATGCTACTACTACGTTAGTGTTGTACCGCTATGAGCACCAGGCACATCAAATATATGTATCGATGTCCTATGCCCATGGGGCCCACAAGGGACCCTAAGGAAATGTATTTTTTCTAAGTTATGGTACCCTAACTTTGCTAATTTTACTAAGTGTAGGTTAGTGTATTTTTTCCCATCTATTGTATACTAATGCTTTTTTGTTTTATTGCTTTTGTACTTGCAAAGTATTATTAAAGCCAATCCTCATCATGGTGGAGCTCGTTGGCATCCTCTACTATATGAGTGAGCTAGTTCCAAACATGCCTAATTCAAATACATAGTTGGGTCACCAGGTAGTATAGTTCTAGCCAGGAGCATACAAGTTCCTAGAATTCCTACTCCAACACTTCAATGTGATGATGTGGTTACACTTAGATTCGGATGTTGCTAGTGTCATCACAAAGATGTTGCTACCTAGGGAAAACCAGGGCATTCTAATGTTCATGTCTAATGAACCCACTACTAGTGATGGTAGAAAAAGAGGTTCAAGTTGAGGCCCTAGGGGCATTAGGCCCTTGTCCAAGATCTAGAAAATGCCAGAGTTTAGTTTCTATAGTAAGAGAAACACTCTCTTTATTGCTCAACATGTGCATACCCTGTTCTAGAATCCACCTGAGATGGTGTATTGTGCAAGAGGGTATGTGTTCCTATGATTTTGCATTATTCATTTGGCTATTGGCTCATGTGAAGGTGTTGACTACTCATGTTTATTGCTAGGTTTAGTGTTGGTGAGCATGGCCTACATGATGAGGAGGGAACCCTAAACTTGACCCTATAGGAACTTTCAACTTGCAAGAGCATTCATTCAGGGGTGATTGGGTAGATTGGGTCCAACTTGGTAGAGTACCCTCTTTGGTATTCGAAGGCCTACGAGAACTATCAGACCCATGGCTAGTTGGATGTGAAGTAGGTGGATGATGTACCTAGCATCAAGGAGGCATAGATTCCACCACCACCATCACACACACCTTTTGTCACGCATAAGCAATTTATCACTTTGCTCTTGTGCATTTGCTACTTTGCCCTTTTTTCATGATGCTAACATTATTTTCTTTGCCTATATTATAGCTATAGTCACTTCAGGAGAGGTCACAGTGGTAGCTACGTGCCACACTGAGGCCACCCTCATTACGAACTATGGGGATGTTGAGGATGCATAGCATTGGTTGTGTCATGAGGCCCCAATGAAGTTGACCAGTAGGCTTATACAGGCTGGGCTAATGGACCTTTTCTTGGCCCTTAGCCTAGGCATTCTGATGGCTAAAATGGTCATCATTATTGATTCCTTCAGTGACAATGCTCATCATTTTGTCACATAGGTATGTGGTGTGAGGATGATCTTGAACCTCATTGATGACTTCTTTACAGACCTCTTTGGCCTCCCCTATGATGGCCCATTGGTCATTGATAAGACCAGTAAAGAGGTGGACCACTAAGGCGATGTCAATGAGTGGCTAGGAACTTCTCAATCTTACAAAGGAATACTCATTAAGAATGTGTGGGTGCCTATGGTTTGTGAGCTTTACCCTCTCTTTTGTGCCTATGCATTTTTGAAGCTACTCTCCCAAGGGAAAATTCTTGGGGTGGCGTAGGCTCAAGTGATGAGGGTTGTGCTGGAGGAGGGCACAAGGTATAATTGGACCTATGACTTTGCTAGTAGCCTACATGCCAAGATCATCAAGCTGCGCCACAACCTCTAGGTGAGGTCACATGTGCACTTCACCTTCTTCACAGTGTGTCTGCAAAGGTTTGCAAAGTTTTTGATGGCTCAGGAGGATAGAGAATGGGTAGTGTAGGACCTCACACAACCTTCAAAGCCATGGATCAAGCACTTTTTTAACACCACATGAGCATAATATTCTCTAGAGGCAATTGGTGAGTCATTTTCTATAACTACTAAAGGTCCCTTAAGGTAATCTCACTACTCACATGATAGTGTAGGTGAGCCTTCACCAGCTAGTGCTAGGAACATGACTAGGGTGGAGCATTACATTACCAAGATGGTGGGACCATCTACGGGAAAGATTCAAAGGCCATGTCTTATAAAGGAGCCTACATGGGAGGTTGAAAGGGCAAGTGACAAGAAGATCTGCTTGAAGTTTCAAGATTTGTATACGGATGTGGTAAGTTAGTATGAGTTGTAGGATGAATTTTTCTTTTTCATTTTATGTGTTTATGTTTTTTATGTTTTATGCTATGCCATATTATGCTAAGTTATTATGCTAACTTTGTCATGTGTGCAAATTGTTGGAATTAGGTGAGAGGGCTACTAGAGCAGTAGCAAAAGTAGTAGTAGAGGAGGTTCCTCCTCAAACCGAGGAGGGAGAAACATAGAAGAAAGAGCTATGTGAGGTTGTGGTGCTCCTCTAATAGTTAGAAGAGGAGGAATTGCTTCACCCCAATAGGGGCGATTTTGATAACCTCTTTGATAGTATGCAGCTGGGTGATCCCC
The DNA here is from genome assembly GCA_015680685.1 of Gnetum montanum. Classification (NCBI taxonomy): domain Eukaryota; kingdom Viridiplantae; phylum Streptophyta; class Gnetopsida; order Gnetales; family Gnetaceae; genus Gnetum; species Gnetum montanum. The sequence continues at coordinate 110,881 of MNCI01003833.1, forward strand.
CTCCTCTCACACTTGAAGGTTTGTTAGGTATGTGCTTTGCATTGGCATCTATTATTACTCTCTTTTTGCTCTTGCATATTTGGCTATTTGACTATTACTAAATGTATTATTACATTGTAACCATAGAGGCACCTATCAGCAATCCAACATCCACATCTACCTACCACATGGAGCCATGGGTAGCAGTTCCCGACAATTTCACCTTCATGGAAGGTTTGGTTGAGGACATGGTGGACCGCCTACAATAAGCAGATCCCAAGCTTGATATGCATGTGATGTTTCTTTTCTTATCTTGCTTTACCAATTTGATGCTTAGTCTATGGCTAATGCTATTTTTCTTATTGTATGCTAACAAGTTCTAAGCTTCATTGGGATTCAAGTAGGATGGACAAGGAAGATGTCATCCCCAAGTTTTCCCCTAAGGTGGAGAAAGTGCCCCATCACATGTATGAGGTAGTGAGTAAGTGTGTGCTTTCAACTACGAGAGCACAGTGAGTCTGCAGGTGCACTAATGAGTATCTATGTAAGTGGATACATGAGCTCTAGTATAGGGTGGTGATCCAGTATGAAAAGATGAGGGACTTACAGTCCCATTATGACTTCTTTATAGCTTACAAATGAGGGGACAATATCTAGTGAATAGTTGAGATTGATTATACTAGGTACTAGTCAGCAATAAAGAGTAAGAATGAGGCCACTAGAGAGATCATTGAGCAAAGGTTGTAGATGGACTTGCTTGCCTGAAAAAGTCAAGATTGGAAATATTATAGCACAAACATGTATTAGTGGAGGAAAACTCAGAGGAACCACAAGCACCACTACAAGAACAAGTAAGACGCATACCTTAAATGGCACAAGGAGGAGTCTATCAAATGTTGTTTCTATGCTATGTACCTCAAGGCAATTGGTAGGACATTGGCTTATGAGTTATTCTCTCATCACATAGTGGTGAGTGGGTCTCTAGAGAGGTAGATTGCTATGCCCTTAGGGGAGGTTTCCTTTGCTACATTTTTAATGGAACTGCCAACATAGACTGTCATGGACAAAGGCAAGATCCTTTTGGGTATTAAATTTGGCCAAGAGGAATGATCATAGCTATTAGAGGCCAAAATCCTCCAACACTTAGATGAGGGCCTTGATAGATTGCCTCTAGAGATGGATGTGAAACCCTCTTAGGTTATTTGTCTTTTGTTATTTTGTGCTTTTAGGATAATTTTTCATGTTGTGCATTTGTTGATTAATTCATTATCTTATGTTGCTTTGAACATGCACCAAGTGATGCCATAGGCCCCCACGAAGTGATAGAGAAAGAGGAAGAGGAGCCTCAACCCCCATCGAACACCACTAGGTGAGCAATCCTAATGTAGCCTAGCTGTTAGGTAATTTTTCATTTTGGGCCATTTTTTCTATACAATCATGCCATGTATTCTGTTGATGGATTAATAAAAATGTATTAATAACAAGCTATCTTTGCTATGTGGATTGCATGTTATGTAAATTTTTGCATTTATCTTGCTAAGTATTACATACTAGTGATGTCGTTGATTAATGTGATTAGGGCCTTTGAGGGCCCCATGCCAATTTAAGACCATGGTGGGAGGGCCATTGTATAGTTTAAGGCCATTTTAGGTTACGGTGATTACTAGTTTAAGGCCATTTTAGGTTGCAAAAAAAAGAAAAGGGGCTGCTAGTTTTAGGATATGGTAGGCCATGGTGATAGTTTTAGGCCATTCTAGGTCGATACAATAAAAGAAAAAGGATTGTAAATTTTAGGCTATAGTAGGCTGTATGCTAGTTTAAGGCCTTTTTGGGCCATGGTGATGTGAAAAAGGTCGCTAGTTCTAGGCCATGGCAGGCCATATGGTTTTTTGCAATTTTGAATTTTGTGATTTTTATGTATTTTAGTGTTTTTTGATGTGCTAGAAAGATAAACAAAAATGCATAGACAAAAGGAATGAATTCATAACAAAAATAAATGATGCAAGAAAGGTAAGCAACCATGTGAAATGTAACTGCAAAAGCGAAAGTTAAATAAAGCATGTGAAGATTAAGGGCAAGTAGGCACCTAGCACATGTTGGACTAAGGGGATGCCTTAGTCATGTAGTTTCTTCCTAACCCAATGTGGATCAGGGGGTGCATAGGGCCTGGGAAGCCTAAGGAAATATTTGCCTAAACCCTCGTCCATGATGCTAAAGGGAAACTCTACCCATAAAGGCCATTTGATGTATGCCAACATGTCTAGGAAATCGTTACCATTGTCAGTTGCTTTATGGACCTTCGTCTTTTCCATGTGGCCCAGGAGACAGATCTCTTGAGGAGGAGATTTAGGCTTGGTTTGTTGTGCTTTCTTTTCAGCCTCAATGCTTAGTTATTGATTACTTGCGGTGGTTGTTTCAGCTTATGTGGCCATGGGAACAGCAGATAAGGGGATGGGCTTAGGTAGACCTAGCACCATACATTCCCTAATCATTTTGTCAATGAGGCATTCATTAGGCCTCCCAAGCTACAATCTAGACTACTTGTTGTTGTATGTAGGATGATTCCTTAGGTGAGCAGGGCCTGATGTAGTTCCCACCACTAGACTCTGAGTAGGTGAAGAGTCCACACATTTAGGCATCCTAATAACAAAGGGTATCTAGGTTTCTATTGTTGCAATGTACTGCAAGGCCCTAACCACAAAGGGTGTCATGGGTGTCTAAGGTGATGCTCTATTGACAAAAGGGGACCTTGAGCTAGGCTATGTTGGGGAGGCCCTAGTGTTGGTAGAGAGTATACAAACCACAAATGGCTCTTATGCTGATTCTGAGTCATCAGCAATGCTAATGGCATTGATAGCATAACTTGTACCACTTTCATTAAGAGGATCTTTGTAGACCTTCATTAATTGATTTTTTCGGTGAACTAGGTTGGTTGCATCAAGGACCAGTTGGCCTTGGTTAATCATGCATTGTATGTCATCCCATAGGGCCATGCAAAAATTTGTGTCATGGCTAGGCAATTGATGGTAATGGTAGAACCAGTCCAACCTAGAATGCTTAGGGACTAGAGGCTCATTTGGCATAGCTACTGATGGGTTTATAAGGAGCTCGTAGTAGTGGTCATGATGCTTGTAAGTGTCCTTAGACATCTACTTATACTGGATGCACCCAAGAGCTCTGATGGCTTGATGGGAAATAGTGTGTACCTTGAGCAGTCCTTGTGGTCCAAGTTTGGCCTTGGGGTAGCTTGCCCCATGGCCACCGATGATGCAAACTAGTTGTTCACTATAATGCCAAAGTTGGATGCCTTGTTGTTGGCTAGGGCCTTAGGTGCCTTAGCTATTGGTTTGGCATTTCTTGACTTGGCCTCATTGGCCATCATTGCAAAAGTTGTGTTTGTTTTGCCCTTTTCTTTGTCTTTCATTGCATGTGCATTTTTGTAGGCCACATAGGCTAGGTCCTTACTAGCCTCTGTCACATCCTAAATGCTCTTTGTTTGAGAGAATGCCTAGCTCTAGGAGTGTGGGGCAAGGTAATACAACTTTGACTTGATAAAGTCATTCACTATATCTTTGAAAATGGCTAGTAGATGGGTTTTCACGTTCAGCTCATGAATTTCATTAAGCATGATCCTCGAGCACTAGATGAATTTTTGTACGAGCTCTAAGTGGCCTTACTTGATTTGCATCAATTAATCCAAGGTCGCCTTAGGATTCAAGTTGTACTTGAAGAAAGTGACGAATTGACTAAGCAATTCCTCCAAGGAAGCTATGGAGGCCCTAGGGAGTGCATGGTACCAATCTAGTGCCTTGCTAGTCAAGGACATGCCAAACATATAGATGGTTACATGAAGTAATGCCTACAATAGAAGGAATTTAGAAAAGAAGGTCACTAGATGGGCATTAGGATCTCCTTCACCATTGTATTTAGTGAACTAGGGAAGTTGGAATCAAGGAGGTAGGATTAGTGAGAAGATTGATTGGGTCATCCTAGTAAAAGTCCATCACATGGACTATTTCAGAGGAGGTGGCTTTCAGCGACTTAACCTCCTCAGTGAGCATCTGGATGAGTTGAAATGCTTAGTCCAAGCTTGGGGTGAGTGCAATGGGCTACACCAATTATGTTGCTTGATATGTTTCTTGAGTGGTCCATGGCCCCATTGCACGCTATGCGACCACATGAGATGCCTGTTGTGTGTGCTATTACACGTACTACTATGTGTGTTGTGCCATGGGCATACAGGCTAGGGCCCACCATGCAGTTGTAGCTTGCATCATTATGGGGGGTACCAACGAGACATGTGAAACATACGACACCTGAGTCAATGGTAGTTGGAACATCTGCATAGTGTGAATGTAAGGCTACGTTGACATCACAGATGTTAATAGGAAGGACTACGTAGACTACTTAAACATCAAGAAGGGGAGGATGGTTGATAGTCCTACATCCTCATGCATATAATGTACAAGGTTTAGGGTGATAGACCATCCTACATCCTAATGCATATGCACTTGATGACTTTCCACCACAAGGGTTGACCTAGGAAGTGACAAGGGGGATGTAACTACGTGATAAAAGGCAAATGGCTAGTATTGCTAAGGGATGAAACTAGAGGTAGCCTACTGGAATGAGGTGTAAAATTGGTTCTTATGCTCTAAATGAGCCTCAAACTCATCCTGCCCATCTTGCAAGGGCTCCTCGTAATTGGTTGTTGCATTGTGTTCATTTGACCCACTCAGTCGAATGAGTTGGTCAAGCAGTCACTAAAAGGTCTAAGTGAGCAAAATGAAATTGTTGGGGGTAAGGAAGTACTCCCTTCCATTCCAGTGTATAATTTCATAACCTCATTTAGCATCCATTTCTTGGTAGTCTAGATATAGATCCTCCTAGAGTTTCATGCAAAGGAAGTTATATTTTTCATCCTCGAGTACCTTGTACTCAGGAGGTTGGTTACGTATCTTGAAAAACTACCTCTTTATCAAGGAGGATCCCCTAGCCCCAGGGAGATCAATTGTGATCTCCCAATAGCTAGGTTGAATAACAACCATAGTTAGGGTAGAGGTTGAGGGTTTCTTATGATTCATAATGCTATGGAAAAGATGCAAACATTGCAAAAGTTGTGGATGTTTAAACAACTAAGTATAGAAAGATGAAAAATGGCTAAGTAAGAAAATGTTGAAAAAATGTTTAGAAAATGGCTAAGTTTGAAGATGTTGCTAAAGAAAAAACTAACTCTAGTGTTCTACACTCACTATGTTGAGGCCTGCTATGCTCTCACGTTGAGAGCTAGCTACACTCTCCTGAGCACATAGAGATTTGGCTAAGCTATGCTTTGGCTTTCATCTAATAGGCTTCCAAGGGAACTAACAACTAGGTCCAATCTACATCAACTAACTTATAGACAACTCCTATGCTAACCTATGATCCAACTACTACCATGGTAGGTCCACAAGGGTGTTGAGTCTACACTAGCCTAAAGCTAGTGACATAGGTGCAAAGAGCACATGGGACTACCATTGAATGCAAAATAAAATGGCATGGCCCTCCTTATAGCACCACAAAACAATAGTGGTCAAAAATTTCAATGGCTGAAATGGTCACGTCAAGGTGTCCATGGCCACTATATAGCCCTAACCCTACCCCTGTCCAAAGGGCCATTGCTGGAGTGGGAAAACAGAGGTGGAGTGCCCAAGATGATCTTGTCAGTCAAACCAAGACTTACAAAATGTTTCAATGAATAGGTGCCAGGGTTCACATGGTGTTTTCAGTGGTATCAAGGCTAACTAAACCAAAGTGTAGTAGCGTTTTCTGGCATGAAAACAATAGCACAAACATGAAAATTCCTACAAAATAGAAAAAAAGTGCAAGTTCAATGCTAAATGCTAAAGAAAATGCTTGAAAAGTGCAAAAGAGTTTGAGAGAGGAAGAATAGCATCACTCCTAATGGGGGAGTATAGCAATTGCGAAAGAGAGCTTAGGAGGTATGCGGTGTATAGATGGGCATAGTAGGTAGTGTAGTCATAGTCTCTAGGACATTCGAGCTACAAAACTAACATCCGCTATGAAGCTTAAGCCTGCCAAGTTAGCTACAGCTGTGTCTTGTAGATTGCAGTGTGTTGTGGTGTCCCAAAGTTTTGCCAAGGTGTTAAGTATGTTCAAGTGCAAGGGTGCTAGTGCCAAACTACCAACCATTAAGATGAAATTACCAGCTAACTATTTTAAAATGTTAATCCCTCAAAAATGCCAAATCCTAAAATGTGAAACATGGGGATATTTATAGTGTTAGGATTGACATGAAGTGTGGATCAAGTGCAATATGGCAAAGGGTATAGTTGAGGCTATGGTGACCCCAGCTATTCTCCCACTAGAGCAAAATGGTGCTAAGCTCTAGTGTGCTTCAGTGGACCTCGAGACTATCAGACTATGACTACCCTACCAAGACTACATGTGCCAAAGCCAAAAAGACAATAATGTACCTGCAAATAGTTCAAAATAGTGCAATTTGGAGGCTATGCGCTGGGGCTATGTACTTCTCTCTTTTGAGTAGGATCGAGTGTAGGTACAATTTTGGGACAAATGGGAGGTGCAAAAGAAATGTAAATTGCTAATCGTGTTTTGTAGAGAATATTTGGAGCCAAGATGAAGGTAGGTGCTGAGCTCTAGAAGCTTTTGGAGGCTACCTTGCATTTCTATGCCAACTACACTCTAGAGTGTAATCCAATAGTTAGGCAAATTTTGCAAATATTGAGTTCCAATGCTAGCTATGCTAGCTACACTCTAGAGTGTAGCAAGAAAAGTGAGAGTGTAGCATTGACACATAGGGGTAGCTTCATCCAAGCCACTCTAGCTATGCTCTAAAGCATAGTATGAGGGGTAGCTTTAGGAGTTAAAAAATCTACGAAAATGCCTCTTTTCATGCTAACCTAGCTTGATAGCTTCTAGCTTAACACTTAGGCAAAACTAGCCACTAAAGTGTATGCTACACTAGCTACACTTTGGAGCATGGTTGGGAGAATGGAAGCATAACACAACACTTAGAAAAATTTTACAACTACTTTTGACACTTAGAAAATTTTTCAAATCTGGTTCTATGTTGCACGCTACGCTGACTACACTCTAGAGCATAATCTTAGCAGTTGAAGCATGGGCCAAACACTTCAAAAAAATTTGCCTTGTGTTGACAATTATAAAAATTTGTTGTTGAGGTGTTGTTGCTCGAATTTTATGGTGTTTCATTGATGTATAGGGAAGGAGATGGCCTACAGCTAGGCTAATTAGGACATATCAAAGATAAGGTTGAAACGTAGCATCTCCTCAATCACAATGAATTCAGTAGTGGTGGGGAATTGCTTCCTTGCCATGAAGGCTATTGTGACTATTTCCCTTATGATAACATGTGAATTGTTGAAAGATTTAAGGCACTTTATCTTTGTAGTTTTGATTTGATTAGCAAGACCAAGTTTATTGATGATAGTGTATCAGATGACATTGGTTGTCACCCCATCATCGACGTGCACCCTACAAATTCTACATAGCCCCATGTAAGTGGTGATAAACATCAGTGCGGTAATGATTTGACCCTTCTTAGGTTCAACCTTAATCACCTCATCATGAAATGTTAGGGGCATTGAACTCGATTCTTGTGGGGGAGGAGGCAACATCGTAGCATGGATGGATAGTTCATTTTCTAGGATGTCCTTCATGATAACAATAGAGGTCAACATGCAAACCAATGTTTCACAAAGGGCAAACTAAGTCATAATCAAATTTTATAGGCTTAAAGTTATATTTTTTAAATCCTATTTGACTTATTCCAATGCATCAAGGACGTTATTTCCACAATCTTCTACTTTGTTGTTGGCCTTAATCTCCTCCATGCAACCTAAGAGATGGATCTCTCATGGAGGGGACTTGGTCTTTGCTTGCTTTGGAGCCTTAGTTCTTTGTTGTTGGTTGCTTGTTGTGGTCTCTTTGGTTGATTGGGCCATTGGGATAGGTGACAAGGGGATAGGCGTTAGTGGGCATAATTCCCTATGCTCTTGGTGTTGCCTAAGCATTTGGTTAACAAGGTGCTCATTGGGCCTTCCGAGTTGCCATCTCGATTCCCTATTGTTCTTGGCTATAGGAGGGCACTTTGGGCAAGCAAAGACTGATGCATTACCCACCACCAAACTTTGAGCAAGTAGGGAGTTTGCACATTGTAGTGTCCTTATGATGAAGGTTGATTGTGTTGTTGCTACCGCGACATGCTACAAGACCCTAACCACAAAGGGTATTATGGGTGCCCAAGGTGGTGCTCTGATAACAAAAGGAGTTCTTGAATTGGTCGATGTCAAGGAGAATCCAATGTTGCTAGTAGGCACACGAACCATGAATGGTTCCTATGTTGGTGCTAAATCGTCACCAACACTAATAGCATTAATTATGTACCTTGTATCACTTGAATTGAGTGGATATTTGTAAACCCCCATTGATTGGTTTTGGGAATGCATTGGGTTGGTTGCATCAAGGAAAAACTTTCCCTTGTTAATCATGCATTATATATTGTCCTGCAATGCCATGTAAAAATCTGTATCATGACACTACAATTGGTGATATTGGCAAAACCAATCCAATCTAAAATGCTTAGGGATAGGAGGCTCATTTGGTAGTGTGAATGAGGGATTCTTGAGGAGCTCACAATATTGATCATGCTATTTGTGAGCATCCTTAGACATTTTCTTATACTAGATGCATCTAGCATGAAGCAGTTTGTCCAAGAACTCTTACTACTTAATGGGCAACTATGGGTACTTTGAGTGATCTTTGCACTCAAAGTTTGACCTTAAGATAGCTAGTGTTATGGTCATTGATGATGTAGACTTATTATTTGCCATAGATCTAGAGCCAGCTACCTTGTTGGCCAAAGCCTTAGATGGCTTGGCCATGGTTTGGCATTGTTAGGTTTAGCCTTGTTGACCATCATTGTGATAGTTGTGGTTTCCTACTTTCCTTTGTCCTTGTTCTTTTCTTTCTTTGCATGTAATTTTTTATAGGTCACATAGGTCAAATCCTTATTGGCCTTTGCCGCATCTTGAATGCTCTTAGTTTAAGTGAATTCTTGGCTCAAGGATTGCAAGGTAAGATAATATAACTTTAACTTGATGAAGTCATTCACTGTGTCTTTGAAAATGGCTAGTAGGTGTGTTTCCACGATGGGCTCATAGATTTCATTGAGCAACGTGCTCCAACATTGGATGAATTTTTGTATGGGCTCTAAATGACCCTACTTAACTTACATCAACTGATCTAGGATCACCTTAGGCTTCAAGTTATACTTGAAGCACATGATGAATTGGGTGAGAAACTCTTGCAAAGAAGAGATGGAGGCCCTAGGGAGCGCATGGTACCAATCTAGTGCCTTGTTGGTTAGGTACATGGCAAACACATGGATGATTATGTGTGGCCATGCCTACAGTAGAAGGCATTCAGACTAGAAGGTCACTAGATGAGCATTAAGATCCCCTTCACCATTGTATCTGGTGAATTAGGATAATGGGACCCTAGTGGGTAGTGCTAGTGGTGGAACTATAGGATTGATTAGATCATCCTGGTAAAAGTCCATCATATGGATGGTTTTAGAGGAGGTAGCCTTGAGCTACTTGACCTCTTTGGTAAGGGTTTAGATTAGCTAGAATGCTTGATCTAAGCTTGGTGTGGTTGTCGCGGGCTACATTAGTTGTGCTACCCGTTGTGTTGTTTGGATGGCCCATGACTCAGGTTCAAGTTGTGTGACCACACATGATACTTGTTGTGTGGGTTGTGCAATGGACATAGTGCCTATTACCCACCACATGTTTGTTTTTTGGGCCATTGTGAAGGGTGCCAACATGATAGGCAATGAGATAAACAACACCTAAGCCATATGCTATACAGAGATGTGCACGGTGTGCATGTAAGGTTGCATAGGCATAATGGTTAATGGTATGGAAGGTTGGATAACATGAACAAGTTGAATAGACTGAATGGTCTACGAAGGTTGCATAGGCTACAAAGGTATGACAAAAATTAGGCTAGAAGAAAAGCTAAAAGAAACTACAGCCTCCTGTCACGTCTACTATGTTTGATGGGTTACCAATACAAGCATGGACCTGGGTAGTGACACTAGCTAACAGAGGGTTGAGACAATGGAGGAATGAAGGTGGATATTGTCCACTGGAATGAGGTGTGGAGTAAGTCATCATGCTTAGATTGAGTTTCAAACTTATCTAGGTCCTCTTGTAGGGGCTCCTCGTAGTCAGTCCATACCTCACATCCAAGGTTACAGATGAGGTTATCTAGCATCCATTGGTAGGGTTCTATGAGTAGAATAAATTTCATAGTGGAAGGGAACCATTCATTCCTATTTCAATGTATAAGCTCAAAACTATGTTTGGCATCCATTTCTTGGTAGTCTATGTACACACTTGTTGAGAGCTTCATGCAAAAGAAGTTATATTACTCATTATTGAGTACCATGAACTTGGGAGGTAGGTTGCACAACCTAAAAGATCACCTATATTTTTCCAAGACAAGTCCTCCAACTCCAGGAAGGTTAATCCAAATCTCTTGTTGAATAGGCTAGAGAACAACCATGCTCAAAGAGGAGGTTGAAGGCTACTTGGGATTCATTATGCAAAAGGGGGATGTACAAAAGTTACTGTTGGAGAAAGGAAAAAAAAGGCTAACTCGGCTAACTAAAGAAAATGGCTAAGTGTGAGAATGTAGAAAAAATGGCCAAGTATAAAACTACTAAAAATGGGCTAAATATAAAAATTTAGAAAAATGACTAAGTATAAATTTTTGAAAAAATGGCTAACTCTAGGACTACGCTCAGATCTAACTACACTCACTATGCTGTGAGCTGACTATGCTTTATTAAGCACCTAAAATTTAGCTAAGTGTTTGAGGTAAGCTCTGGTGGTTTTCAAGAAGGATTCTAAGGGAATTAATGATGGGAACCAATTTTCATGGGGATGCAGAGAGCACACAAGGCAACAACCAAGGGAAGCCAAAGAAGAAAATGATTAAGGCCCTTCTTCTAGTGCTAGAAAATTGTAGTGACCAAAAACTTTTGAGGCTAGAATGGTAGATCGAGAGGTCTGAAATTGTATAGCCTTGACCCCATGTCCGCATGATGGCCTACTAAAAAATAGAGGTGAGGTGTCTAGAATGGTCTTGCCAATCAAACTATGACTTATGGGGTGTTTACAAAAAAATGAATGCAAGGGGTTTGTGTAGTGTTTGCAACATCCACGGTGCCTATGAGGGCAAGCATAGTCAAGGTTTCTAGTGCAAAACAAAAGGGTAAACATGTGAATATGTGTAAAAATATGGGAAATTGCAAGATAAAATGCTAGAAATGTACAAGATGTGAGTGAGAGAGAAACTGGCACCATTCCAAATGGGGGACAGCGTAGTTAACTACAAGAGAATGTGAGGAGGTATGTAGTGTACAAATAGGAGTAATAGGTAGCGTAGTCACAATCTCAAGGTGTCAAGGCTATGAAAATTGACATCTGCCATGAAGTCTAGGCCTTTCAAGTTGGTTGTCGTGGTTTCCTATGAACTATGATGGGCTGTAGTGTGCAATAGTGCTATGGTGGTGTGCAATGATGCCAAATGGTGTATCAAAGTTCACCAAAATGCCAAGTGCGCTTGGGTGCCAAATGCCAAAATGCCAATTAAATGCAAGAGTTGGAAACCCTTAAAGCATGAAGCGTTGGGGTATTGATAGGCATAGGGTTAGCATGAACTATGGATTGGGTGCCATGTTGAAGAGGGATAGTTAGCACCCAACTACATTCCGACTAAAGTAAACTGTGTTCTGCTAGTATGCTCCAATGGATCTTATGAAACTAGTAGACTATGACTACGCTACCAAGACTACATGTGCAAGTTCCAAATAGACCACCAAGTACCTAAAAACCATGAAAAATAGTGTAGTTTTGGAGACTACACTCTCAGACTCACTGTCCACTCTCTCAAGTGGTGTCAAGTGTAGGTATAATTTTGAGGGAAATTGGAGGGGGGGGGGGGGCCAATGAAATGCAAATGGCTAATCTTGCTTGCTGAAGGAATGTTGGAGCTGAGATGTCATCCAGGTGTTGAGCTCTTGAGGCTTATGGAGGTAATTCTATATGACTACATTGACTACACTCTAGAGCATAGTCCAACAGGTAGACAAATTTTTCCAAAAAATGTATTTCAATGCAAACTATGCTAACTACACTCTAGAGTGTAGTACTAGCAATGAGAGCATAACTTTCACATTTAGAGAAAAATCTAGTAGAAACTAACATCCTCATGTAGACTATGCTAACTACTCTCTAGAGCATAGTAGGGGGTGTAGTCTCAAAAGTTAGAAAATTTGCCAAACTATTTCTTCTATCCCAAGCCAGCCTAATAGCTTCTAGGTTAACACTTAGAAAAATTTGCAAAACTAGCCATTTCTATGCCAGCTATGCTAACTACACTCTAGAGCATAGTCCTAGTAGGAAGAGTGTAGTTAAGACACTTCAAAAATTTTGCTACCATTAACACTTAGCAAAATCTTACAACTCTGGGTTGTTTGTGTCAACTATGCTGACTACACTCTAGAACATAGTCCCAATAATGGGGAGTGTAGTTTCAACACTTAGAAAAATTTTCTAAGTTTTGACACTTAGGAAAATTTGTAGCTGAGACCCAATGGCCTGAATTTGGTGGTGTTTCATCCATGGTCATGGAACCTATTCTTCCCTAAACTAGGATTATTTACAATTGACTATAAATTCTAGTTAAAGGTCCCTTCATCAAAGATAATGGAAGGAGATTAGTATTTTGAGAACCCCTAGAGAAGGGATCCTTTCCTTCCTTTTGGCCTAGTAGGAACAAGGGGTTTCTAAACGGTTTATTCTTTGATGCCTCATAGCGTGCCATCATCTATTGATCTTTTCTCCATTTTGCATTTGTGGGATGATAATCCTAGTATTCATGGTCCTATACAATGTACTCAACATTTAACTTGTGAATGCCCAATCTTATGAGATTGTTAATTAGCATCATAGGAATCAATCGATTAAGCAACAACACAATGTTGCTCTCCATGTCCCTCCATTGCATCTATTCATCCTAGTGCAAGATGAAGGTGAAGTACAAAATATACTCATTTGGATGAGTATAGACCACTTTGCATTATTGGAGCATAGGTGGTCTTGGACCTTCTTTTTTTTTATTGAAAGTGTGTTCAAATAGCGGTGAAGATTCTTTCCTACGAAAAGAACCCATATTAGTTCTTGCGAAAAGTAGTGTGCTTTTATTGTTATTATTATTTTTCTTAATGATTTCAACTTTAAGGTTCATTACAACATTGTTATATAATTTTACTAACTCCTAGGTAGTGCACATAGCTAACTAATGTCTCCTGTAATGGTGCTAATGATGAGTAGCGAGCAATCCCTATGCCCAACCATATGAATCACTAACATTTACTAAGCAATCTAGTCAAATTCTACAATCTTTAGCTCTCTAAGTACACTTTTCTTACATAGTGAATCTTAAAGACTTGATCGTTGTCTTTTCGGTTCTACTTGTGAGTGCAATGATATGGTTAAGTGTAATTGATGCATATGATTTTTATGTTTTTCATTTACTTTTCCTAAGTGCCAAAAATAACGTAATTAAATATGTAATTAATCTAATAGCTAATTAATGCTTTAACTAATTGTAACACAAGCATATGTTCCCACCTTCCATACACATCCTTAACATGTTGCAACGCTACTAGGTTACCAAGCATTAAGCACTACTAGAATTACCAAGTGGTAATGTGTGTTCAAGGTGGTTGTAATTATGTGCATTAATTATTTGAATTCAATTAATTACTTAAATGCTTAAACATAAATTAGATGAAAAATAAATGTATTAAAGTAAATATTGTGTTATGTCCAAGTGTTGCAAGGTTTATGAAGAAAGCTTGCCTTTATTGCTATTCATACTAAGGTTTCCAGGTACATCAATGCTGGAATAAAGATTCATGCACTTCTCACTCCTACTGCAGACACTTAGAAAATATTCTAACTCTAGAAGAAACAAAATGCAAGAGTTTGGCTAAGCTATCAATCCATGAATTCCATAAATGTAGCAAGTGCATGCATTTATATAGCTAAGACAAGACACTTCGTAAACTTGTATGCATCGATAGGATTGTATTGACATAGTCAAGCCTACAACAACTCATCACTACCCCTTATGGAAGAACTTTTACAAATTGCAAATGATGCTCAAATGTATTCCTTTTTAGATGGATATTCTAGATATAATTAAATCTTAGAAAGTAAGAAGGACTAATATAAGACTATCTTTACAACAAAATGGGAAACTTTTCAATTTACTAAGATGCCCTTTGGTGTTTTAAATGTTGTTTCTACCTTTCAAAGAGCTATGGATAGAAGTTTTAAAGGACTAATAAATAAGTTCATTATTATTTATCTAGATGATTTAACTATTTTTTCCAAAGATCGTGGTACACACCTGAGAGAACTTAGAAATATTTTCATAAGATGTAGATAGTTTGGTATCACTTTGAATGCAAAGAAATCCATCTTTGGTGTTCAAAGTGGTACATTTCTTAGTCATATAGTAACTAGAGAAGAAATTGTGATTGATCCTAAATAGGTAAACACTATTTCAAAAGTGTGTTATCCTTTATCTAAGAATGATTTAAGGGCCTTCTTTGGAAAAATTAATTTTGTTAGACGATTTATCCCTATTTTTGCTAATTAGTTAGACCATTAAATGAGATGCTTAAGATAGTAATATGCATTAGATGGGAGAAAGAAAAAATGCTTTCCTTGCCATTAAAGAGGCCATTATAGATGCTCCTATTTTAGCTTCTCCTTGGTATGAAAATCATTTCCTTTTATACACTTTTTCTAGTAATGTTATTGGTGTCGCTATCTTAACCCAAGATGTTGTTAATCAAGGTGGAAGACCTATAGCTTTCATGTTCGCACCTTTGAAAGATGTGGAATTAGAATATTCACTTGTAGAAAAACAATTGTATGCTATGATTAAATCCCTGAAGAAATTTTGCTACTATTTATTAAATGAGAAATATTTTATTATTATTTCTGATTCAACCACCATTTCATTAGCCAAATTACAAGATCCTAGTGAAAAATGTGCTAAATGGATTGTGAAATTACAAGAATTTAATATTCAATGGAAAGTAGCTAAGTTAGTTAGAAGAACTAGTCTTGCCAAGCTAATAGCCAAAGCCTCAACTTTAGAAAATTATGATATACCTAAAGATAAAGAGTAAATATTGCTTCACATACTATCCATTAATGAGAAGAATGATATCCCATTTGCTCCTAACCAATTACATAACCCATAGTACAATGATATTAAGTTTTATTTAACCTTTCACCGTTTTCCTTCACATTCACCTATATATAAAGAATGCTTTTAGTATCTAAATATTCTAAGTTTACTCTAAGCAGTGGTGAGGTGTTTAGGAAAAATTTCCATGGAATATACCTTAAATGTTTAGACCAAGAACAAGTTAATGATGCTTTAAAGAAACTACATGAGAAAGGACATATAAGATATCATTTGTTAATACATAAAATCACTATAGTAGGTTACTATTGGACAACTATGATTAATGATGCTTACAATTTAGTTAAAACATATGTATAATGTCAAATTTTTAATGGGAAAGATCTCAAAAGTTTAGCTCCCTTACAACCTATAATAGAAACTAGACCATTCGCATAATGGGATTTAGATTTTATTGGAGTGATTAATCTATTATCAACAACTCAACATAAGTTTATGTTAACAACCACTACTTATTGCACATGTTGGTTAGAAGTGAAAGCAACAAAAATTGCAACATCTTGTGAAGTTATTCAATTTTTAGAAATGAGATAATTTATAGATATGGATGTCCTTATGCTTTAGTAGTGGTTAATGGACCTTCTTTCATCTCGATATAGTTTACAAATTGGGCTAGAGAACATAATATTATTGTCAAAGCTATAATCAAATATTATTCACAAGGTAATGGTTTAGCTTAGCCATCCAATAAAATTATATTAGATGGAATTAAGAAGATGATAGCTCAAAATCCTTGAACATGGCATGAACAATTAAAATGAACAATATGGGCCGATAGAATTTGTTATAAAGAGTCAATCAAAACAACACCATATGATTTAGTATATGGACAAGAGCTGATATTACCAAAAAATTTGCAAATTGTTGCATATCATTTTTTCTTGGATTATTTACCAACTAATGAACATTTAATCTCACATACATTTGATATTTGGAATTTATAACTTTAAAGGGTCAAAGTAATTAAAAGCCTACTTAATCATCCATGTACTATTAAAAGATGATTTGATAAGAAGTATGCAGCTAAAATTGTTCAAGTGATCTGGTCCTTAAGAAAAGTAGAGGATTTGATCAAACAAGTTCCCAAACTAAGTTTTCTCCTATGTGGTCAAGCCCATACCAAGTCACTAATTGCATTGGCCCCAATGTTTACAAAATTTCTGATTTGCAAGAATACAAGTTAAATAGAAATTTTAATGCATTTTATTTAAAGCATTTCTACTCAAGTGTCTCTTGTGGACACTTAGTAGACCCTTAGTTACATGCTTTCTTCTCATTCTTCATGCACTTCATTTGTATATAATTACATTGGCATATTTTATTTGCACTCTTTCTTAGCATATTAGTTTTGGTTTGCCCTATTTGTATTTTTCAATATGATTTTAATAATTGTTATGATCATTCAAGTTACTAGGCATTAGGCCATTATAACACCATTTGAAAATAATTCAAGAGTAATGTTTTATATATTATTCATGTTATATTATATTTCTATTGTATAATATTTTCTTTTATATACTCAATAATTCTATAATTCTTCCCAATCTATTTCAAGGTTTTGGTTTTATTAGTTTGAATTATGGAGGATGGAATTTATGCTAACTTATCATGTTATTATCATAGTCATGTGGATGTAGGACATGTGAGGTTTGAAAATGGTTAACCACAATCACTAGGTGACCTTAGAAAATTCCATTTTCCCTCTCATAAGCCCTAGCCCTCAAGTGTAATGATCCATAGCTATCTTGTGAACAATAGGGTGAAAAGTGTTTCTCTCTAGAACCCTTAGCCACCCATGAGACTTGCTATGATGTTGTCTAACTTATAATTAAAGGCACATGCATGAGGGTTTCATTGCACCATGGAACAAGTTTCCGAAAAGACCATGTTCTCTATGTTGGAATTCCTACCTTAAAAATGAAGTGCAGCACGAGCAAAGTTTTCTATAAAAAAAAAAGAAAAAAAAGCAAAACAAAAATTCAAAAAAATAGAACCATGTTCTATGACAATGTAATAAGATCTTAAGTGTGATGGGGTTTAACAACAATCCTCACCCTAGCATCTATTTCCTTTATTTCAGTCAAATAATAATAATAATAATCCTATCCTACCTTTTCCTAATTTTTCTCATTTTTCCTTAACCCCTTCCAACATTTCCTTTTCATTTTACAAAAAAAAATATAAAAAAAAAATCAAAGGAAAAATCCAAATGTTGTTGCTAGGCATGATTTAAAGAAGCATGTTCTCTTCATAAAGTTTAGTATAAGTCATATGCTTATAGTTGGTCTCATATTGATGACTTTTACCTTGTGAAATGATTGAGAATGAAATCTTAATATAAATTTCTATACATATATATATATAGTCAAAATTATATTCTATAAAGTTTATATTTTAAAACTTTGATTAAACAAGGTGGTGTGAACAAGGGTGGTCCATGTTTAGTGCTCTTTTGATCATGTGTTTTTTTTAATCATGTTTAAAACATTATAGTTTATTTCCAAGTTTCATTTTGTCATTATTTTTTGAACTGGACATGGACTCTAGCTTCAACTAATAATCTGCGTTTTTTTTCTGCCCGTTGGACTCTC